>JAYMFT010296834.1:0-10294 GCA_038088735.1 Panulirus argus | reverse complement strand
AGCTATTCCCATAATGTGGGGTTTCCAAGAAAGATTGGATGTTATAGTAATACCAAGTATGTTCATTGAGTTAAGTATATATATATATTTATATATATATTTATATATTTATATATATATATATATCTGTATAGTTAGGTAGGATATTCAGACATGTTTCACTATAGACCATGGCATAATAAGACTAATGAATTCCCTTTTGGCTTTTCTAATTATCTAACACATGTTCGATGTTCTTGAGAAAGCTAGAAAAGTAAATCCCCGTATGCCATTTTCATTGTATTTTCAGAAATCAAACAGTGAACATTAGCCCTTCTTTGGGCATCACCAGACTGATAGAACAACACAAATGAAGAACATTTGCAGCGTCGGCAGCAAGTTATGGAAGAACATTCATTGTTAAAGTTCACCTACGAACAAAGCGTGAACGCTAAAATTCCCTTTCTTGACGTACTGGTTCATTCAGAAAATGGCTAGTAAACCAGAAGTGCATGAATGGTGTTAGTTAGTGTCCTCAGCGATACACGACAATTGCTCAGCATGGAATCTCTTCTGTGGTGACATATCAAGGAATAAACTACTGCTGATAAATAACGGATGCCCAAATCAAGATTTTGACCATGAACTTCACAAATCTCTGACAAGTCCCCAGACTCGACAACTACGGGCCCATTTAAACTGTGCATAGAAGGTGTTTTACGGAAACCAAATGCTAAAAGCATATAAAGTTGATAAACTTGTAATGCAAGACATTATCAAGAACAATGTACACTGCAGCAACTCAAAAGATAAACGCGGACGTGCAAGTAGCGCTCTGCTGGTATTTCCCAGCCTCACCCAGCTACCCACATTCATTCCCAGCTGATCCACCGACCTCTACATACGATCCTGAAGATAATTCGATAGAATAAAATCGAAAAGATGAGACAACCTTAGGAGGTCTCTTACACAACCTCCCCTCCCATATTAAAGAAAATATTAGACAACTTGAAAAAATCAAAAAGAATCTGCAAAAAAGAAATGGTTACCTAGTCTTTTTAACAGAATATGTTTACAAGAAGAACTGGTACCAAGATATACGAATATGTCGATGGACAGACAAATGGACATACACCATGGGTCGTGCTCGAACCCTAAGAAAGGCGCCTGCCTACCTCAGCCGCGCGGAGGTTAAAAGACACACACACTAGACTTCAGTGTTTTTACGTGTGTCCCAACCTCATCTCGGTAGGTGTAGCATGGACTTTAATCTACTGCGGCTCCGATGGCTTGTCTGTCCATCGACATATTTGTCACACGGTGGTAGATTCCATGAATAGGGCTGCGTGACGTCTCAATCTGACAGCTAATTTTCACTGTATTTTCGGAACTTTCACCGTGCTTAAGGGGTTAGACGATATATATGACAGACAAATACTCCTCTCCATGCGTAATTACATCGCATAAAGAGTTTCTTAAAGGCATATGTTACATTCACAACAATGTTGGCGTTAGAAATTAGTGCGCACACGCTAACGCCGGGAATTGTTTGAGAAAATAAAATCTGCTGACTGGACTGACTCGGTCGGTTCGAAGAGAAGCGTTCATAGTTAAGACGGGAATCAAAACGCTTCCGAAGATATCTTGTCACTCTGGGTCGATTACCCGATATCATTTTATGTTTGTAGGTGCGTTTATGGGTTTTAGTATACCAATGACTATAATTCTATGGAGTGTTTTCCGTAATTACCGTAAGCTTGTGTTTGCCTAGTGTGTGTGTGTGTGTGTGTGTGTGTGAGGGAAGATTTGCATATCTTAAGCCCCCCCCCCCCATTCCCAGGTTAGTCCGGAGCGTCGTCGTCGTCTTTGTTACTCTGAAAAGGATAATGCCGGTGGTTATCTGCATGAGGCAGATCCTGTGTGTTTCCCAAATCCCCGTCTGGGGTACCTTTAGAGTGGAATTTACGTGTTTAAATTCACATCATACGTATTGACGTCCTGCTTAAATGCATATGTAGATCAGTTTCAAACATGCAACTTGGGGTCTTAAAGATACCGATTTGATTCTTTTTCAGGAGAAATGATGGTTCCATTGATGTAAATACCTGTGTTTATAATTATTTTTCTTTGATATATATATATATATATATATATATATATATATATATATAATTTCTTTTCTTCTCTTTCATTCTTGATGGCCATTTCCTACGTTAGCGAGGTAGCGCCAGGAAAAGACAAAGAAAGGCTACATTTGCTCATATCCATTCCTTAGCTGTCATGTGTAATGCACCGAAACTACAGCTCTCTATCCACAACCAGGTCTCACAAGCCTTTCCAAGCTTTACCCAAGCCGCTTCACATGCCCTGGTTCAGCCGATTGACAGCACATCGATCCCTGTATACCACATATTTCCATATCATTCTATCCCATGAACGCCTTTCACCCTCCTACATGTTCAGGCCCCGATCACTCAGTTAGTTTTTCATTTCATCCTTCCATCTCCAATTCGGTCAACCCCTTTCTCTTTGTTCCATCCACTTCTGGCACATATATCCTCTGTTAAACTTTCCTCGCTCATTCTCTCCATACATCTAAACCATTTCAGCACACCCTCTTCAGCTCTTTCAACCATACTCTTTTTATTACAATACCTCTCTCTTATTCTTTTACTAATCATTCGATGAAACCACCTTACACCACATATCGTCCTCAAACTTTCCATTTCCAGCGTATTCACCATCCTCCACATATCCTCATCTATAGCCCAGGCCTCGCATCCATTCGATATTCTTGGGACTACTTTATCTTCAAGCATAGCCGCTCTTACCCTCCTAGATAAAGATGACTCTTTCCACGAATTCTTCAGTGCTCTCAGAACATTCGCCCCATTACTCACCGTATGACTCACTTCCTCTTCCCTGGTTTTATTCCCTGTCATGTCCACTGTAAGGTATCTGAAACACTTCTCTTCTTCTATATTTCTTCATTCAATTTCAAATTCCAACTAAACTGTCACTCAACCCTGCTTGACCTAATAACCTCACTTTTACTTACATTTCACATCAACTTCCCCCTTTCATACACTCTTCCAAACTTAGTCACCAACTTCTGCAGTTTCTCACTCGAATCTGCAGCTAGCGTTGTATCATCCGCAAATAATAACTAACTCACTTCCCAGGCACTCTCATCCCCTACAGAATGCATGCTTGCCCCTCTCTCCAAGATTCTATTATTTTCTTCCCTCACACCCTATCTATAGACAAATCAAACAACCATGGCGACATTTCACACCCTTGCTGCAGACTGACTTTCACTTGGAACCCCTCACTCTCCTCTCTTCCTACTCGTACACAAACCTTACACCCTTGATAAAAACTTCTTATTGTTTCTAACAGCTTACCTCCCACACCATATACTTTTAAAACCTTCCACAAGGAATCTCTGCCAACCCTATTACATGCTTTCTCCAAATCCATAAATACCTCATACAAATCCATCTGTTTCTCTACTATTTCTCACACACATTCTTTAAAGCAAACATTTGATCCATATCTGCCATCTGCCACTTCTGAAACCACATAGTTCCTCCCAAATCTGATGCTCTGTACATGCATTCACCTTTTCAGTCACTATTTTCCAATATATCTTCCAAGTACACTCAACAATCTTATACCTATGTAGTTTGAACACTCACCTTTCTCCTCCATGTCTTTATACAGTGGCGCTATGTAAGCATTGCGCCAGTCTACAGGCACCTTATCATGATTCATACATACACTGAAAATCCTGACTAACCAATCAACAACACAGTCACCCCTTTCTTACGAAATCAAACTACAGTACCTTCCACTCAAGCAGCCTTGCCACATTTCATCTTACGTAAGGTTTTCACCACCTCCTCCCTCGTCACCAAACCGCTCTCCATGATTCTCACACTTCGCTTACCAACCCGACCCAAACAACGTAAATTTAACAATCTGTCATCAAACACATTCAACAATACTTCAGAATACTCACTCCACCTCCTCCTCACTTCATCACTACCTGTCAACACATTCCCCCTTGCCCCTTTTACCGATGTTTCCATTTGTTCTCTCGTTTTCCGCACATTATTCAACTCCTTCCAAAACATCTTTTTACTCTCCCTAAAGTTTACTGATGCTCTCTCACCCCAACTCTCATTTGCCCTTTTTCAACCCTTTCACCTTGCTTTGGCCTCTCACAGCTTTCTCTTATACATCTCTCAATCATCTGCACTCCTTCACGGTAAGCGCCGTCTAAACGCCTCTCTTTTGTCTTTCACTAGCAGGTTTACTTCTTCATCCCACCATTCACTATCCTTTCCAATCTGCCCATCTTCCACCTTTTGCATGCCACATGCATCTCTCGCATACACAAACACACACATACACACACATACATATATATATATATATATAGATATAGATATAGATAGATAGATAGATAGATAGATAGATAGACAGATAGATAGATAGTTAGATATATAGATATAGATACAGATAAGCGTGAATGCAGCGCCCAGGATTAGAACCTGGATTGGTTCGTGCGTCACTCATGGCCAGCAACGCTAACCACAACGCCACGGAAGCCTCTGATCCATCACTCCCCTGTCTTCAGCACGCTCCTCTGATGTGATTACTATGGTAGGTGGGGACGTGCCTCGTCGAATGGTAGATATGGTTACATTTTGGAGATGGCAATAATCTTTAGAAATCTAAAGTGGTAAAAGAGGAACAAAAAAGTCCTAGAACGTATTGTCTTTAGATCTTTTGTGCTGATTTAGTAAACTGGATTTACTCTCAGTGTAGCAAGCACAACACAGTCCTGGATTACGTATGAAGAGAGTCTGTGTATAATGCAGACTCCGTGAACAATACAGAGCAGAAATGTTAAGGAGATATAAATGTGTGAAGACTACATATGAAAACTATTTGGTGTATATCTTGATTTTCTGACAATTATGAAAAATAAGAGAAAAAATGGAGGAGCGACAACATATTGTCTTGTATGGCGAGGACTGGTGGTAGACCAGAGAGACTGTCACCCAGGTTAGTAGAAATTATTATCCATATTTAAAAGACATTGTAATCCATATAAGAATAGACAGTATCATCCATTGCTAACCACAGAGACTATTACCCGATGGGAATCAAAACCACTATCATTCAGACAGACACTAACCACCAGTCTTAATCACAGACGCCATCACGTAGTGCTAACCACAGGCACTATCATTTACTGTCAACCACATGCACTATCGCCTAGCGTTAAAACAGACACCACCATCCAATGTTAATCAGAGACACTATCATTTTAGGCCATCATCCGATGATTACTGACCGTACAGGATTCTGTTAACATGGATCATTACGTTACTGTTAACGGTTACTTTACAGTGAAAAGTGATTTTACTTCACAATGGAAACTCTAGTTACCGAGTTCGAAAGTTAAGAGTCCGGATAAGGGAGGGTCCTGTGCCGAGAAATGCATAATGAACTAACGTCGGACAGATACCCCATGTCAGTTCCTTCCTGAATACTCTACCCCGACGTTGATTCACTGTGTCCCTTACCCCTGTATAGTCGACCTTGGCGCAAATCCACTCAATTCCCTCCTGAATACTCTATCCTAATCAGTTCCCTCCTAAATATACTCTACCCCCCAGCCGTTCATCCACAGTCAGTTCCCTCCTCAATATCGTGTCCCTGGCGTTCATCCTAACAAAGATGATGGCGGTAATGGAAGAATACGTGGTTTGTTAGCAGGTTATGAATAAGGAATTAGAGGTGCGTTATTTACGTCCAAGGTTGTACAGTGAGATGACTCACAACCGGACAGATCTCTCAAGAGTCACATTGGCTGTGGTGGGGAGCTGTATCGTGTGCTGGTAATGGCCGCCTGTGTTGTGCCCCAAGGCGCGGGTTACACTCGCCGTGGTTTGCGTACACAGTGAACCTTGCTGCCTTGGAACATGTTGCTTGTTGCTTGAAGTACGAGGTGGAATATGTTGCTTGTTACTTAAGGTGAGGAGTGGAATATGTTGCTTGTTAAGCAAGATACGGGGTGGAATATGTTCTTGTTAGATAGGGGGTGGAATATGTTATTTATTACTTAAGGTCCGGGATGGAACATGTTCCTAATTACTTAAGGTACTGGGTGCAACATGTTCCTTGTTATATAAGATGCGGGGTGGATAATGTTAGTTGTTACTTTAAGTAGGGGGTCAAAAATGTTGCTTGTTACTTATAAAATGGGGTAAGACATGTTGCATGTTACTTAAAGTACGGTGTGGAATATGTTACTTGTTACTAAGGGTACTGGGCGGAATATGTTGCTTGATACTTAAGGTACGGAATGGAACATGTTGCTTATTACTTTCCGTACGGGGTGAAACATGTCGCTTGATATTTTTTACTCAAGGTAAAGGATGAGACAAATTCCTATGAGTTACGTAGTAAGAGACTTATTACCTGAGACACTTGTTTGATATACTGAGACTTGACACGTAACACGAAACATTGTTCTTTATTCTTGAGATGTGTTTTTTTTTTAGGTATGTTGCCCTACGTAGCTACTTGGTTATGTTGCTCTATATTCAGTGCGAGGTGGGTATGTCATACGGACTATGATGACTCAGACAGTGTCACACTGAATGTCATACGGACTATAATGACTCAGACAGCGTCACACTGAATGTCATACGGACTATAATGACTCAGACAGTGTCACACTGAATGAGATATGTTGCATGTAACTCAGCTGGAGTTAATCATCTAAGATATATTTCCCTACGATGTATGAGACATGAGGTCCAAGAAATAATCAATTGCTTTTGTTTGATGTTTACATGGTCACACTTTCCATAAACTTTTTGCTTCATAAATAGTTTATGAAAATTTGCCTCTGATTCTTTGTTTTATTTTTGAGTCTTGGATTGTGTTAGGAGAGAAGTTAATGACAGCATACGTGGGCAATTGAGTTAGGGACAGGATGGATTAGTGTACTACTAAAGGCCGAGAATTAGGGTAGGATTAAGTTGGACTAGTGTAATAAGAAAGGTCGAAAAGCGATTGATAGCCTTTGTTTAGACTAGGGTGGAATGAACACGTAAGAATGTGGTTAAAGTACTGTATAGTAGGAATAGAATAATGAACAGACTGGACTTCGGATCAGATCGGGTGGTCAGTTGGTAAGATTAAGGATACAATGAAATGATAGGGTAAAGATGGAAAGGGCTTATCTCTATAACAGGATAATGAACTGGGATGTCAGGCCAAGCATTCAAAGAATTGAGGTGATGGGACAGATCGACAATAGGGTCGAAAAGTAGCAAGATCGGGTTAAACACGGAATGAGACAATATGTGGTGTGGATTAGAAGGACTGAACCGGATGATGAATATAAAAAGAGTGAAGAATCATTAACTGCGACAGAAAAGCTTTGATATTGATCAAAATACTAACAAACTCAGCCGATCACTGCCGTTCCATCGCCAAAAGCTCCGGCCGGATATGCCTTAAACCCAACCAGCTGATGTTCAAACCATACTAATTAAGAGACAGACTCAGGCTAAACTTCAAGGATGGAAGCTGAAACGCTTCAGGGAGCCCTGTATAACGTACTTTCAACTCACCAACGTTTCCCTTAATAAACGTGACGCTCACGTGCCTTCAAGCGCTGAAAATGCTGAAGCTCTCAGGGGAGTGGGTTTTAAGGGAGTTCTTCAGAGCTGATTTTTCTGAGGGCTGTCATTCAGAAGGGCTCTCACATTCTGCTGTATGTAATCTCTAGGCCATTTCCATTAACTGCAATCATGTCACGGTATTTCAAAACGTGATCATATACATTTCTGGTTTATCACAGATCGTAATGCATAACAGTGTTTCAAAAGTTATTCGAATGTTAATGCTACTGTTGCCGAGTGAAACAGATTTTGAGAGGTAAGCAACTAGAAATGCAGAAGGGAGAAAGGTATGCATGGGATAGAGTGAAGGAGCTATGTGATATACAGGCTCAACGAATGAAGATCCACCAGAGTGTGTCAGTGACGTTATACACGAGTGCATAGTGAGTGTAGTGAACGAATTTTTCACCTTACTCAGATATGTTGAATTACTGGAGTCTTCACAGCATTCCAGCTCTGATGTGAACAACCACTCTGTTCAAAGATGTTCAGCTGCCATATAGACTTAACATATATTGAATCTATATCATTTAATCTTCAGGATTTGAATTTTGCATTTCTCCACCCACACAATGAGTTTGATCCTTAGTGCAGCTTCTTTTTATCTCTTAATTGCTACTTTTAAATCTTATCTAGATATGTTTCTTAGGCAGTTTCATGATTTGTAAACGAGGTTTGTCCTTGCAAATTCGGTGACTCACACACGCCTCTGATAGAGAGAAAAAAGTCTTCATAGGCTTTAATGTTAAGACATCTTACATTTTGTATTATCAAATATTGGACTGATGTGTAAATTCCCGTAAATATTACCTGTTGATACATTTTGACATATTTTCACATCATATTATCATTATGGACAGTGTGCTGGTCTACGCACCTCAGATAAACGTTATAGAAATATCCATTTTCCATGGCTCCAAGTCACACACAATCGTTGCAGAGCGCCACCTGTTGAAGGCCTTGTGGTGCCCCGGAGGAGGTAAGGTAAACTTGTAGGGTGCCACCTTCTGTAGAACTTGTGGTGCAGACGCTTTAGTGCCCCTGGGGAAGTAAGGTGCTGCCTCTTTCTTTTGCTTGACTCAGGACCGTACGCATATCATGAGAGGGGTGAAATCGTTTGGATTATTTGCGTCGAAAATCATGTTCTCTCCTGCCCCAACTCCAACCGTGGCGAATATTTCGTTGCTTGACCCCTTGGGCACGATAGTCCGACCCCTGAGCACTTATGGACATGATGGCCTGACCTTTGACCAGACCCTTTAAGACCAGTTTTCAGTGCTGAAACTGATATATCTTTCCTTCACATTTGATGTTCTTTACATATGACTTGCTTTACTTCAGCTTTGCCTTGTTATAGTTTATTGTGATTCATTCCTAACTTTTTATGTTACGAAAAGAATAATTTTCCCGCTTGAACCAGGAAAACGTAATTGTGGGTGTGTGTGTATGTGTGGCTCTAAACTGATACCATCGCCCTGGCCTTCTAAACTGATGGAACGTAATGGAACACACCAGGAAAACTTACCCACTGCTGATGCAGGAGAAACTTGACTCCACATTGTTTTAAGCTCAAATTCCCTCTGCTTATATATTCGCAATTGTAAAGTAGACTTGCGTCCCGATCGTGTAAATAAGATATATTATGACTGGATGATTGGATATGAATTAAACTTTTTTTTTTCACAGACATTAAATACAGAACGCCAACACTGATTAAGTTTTTGATGTCATTGTCAGAGGGTAAAGTCGTAAGGTCTTGTGTAGCGAAGAAAAAGAATCTGAATACTTTTTTATACAGTGTCTGACGACTGGGGGTCGATGGATGTGACCATATGTTTTGGAAGTTAGGGCCAAAGGTCGAGGTCATTAAAATATTACTGAATGTTGTGTAGAACAAGATCTAATGACCTGGTAAATAGATGTTGATCAAAGGATATAATAAAGTTCCTCATCTGAGTAATACTTCGATTTTGGGTTCAGATATCAGATTTTTTAAAGTCATTTGCACGAAAGTGCCACTAAATGCACCATAGAGACAGCTTCTCACGTTTGCGGGAACGGGTAAAGACCAAATATGTACCACAAATACTACTTGCAAAGTTAAGCATCTGATTATATTTTCGGAGGACATTGGTTAGGAATCAAGGTCATGTGAATTTAGATGTTACTTAAATGCTTCTCCACACAATATCTGACGACTTAATAAGTGGATTTTGACCAAACTTGTACCACAGATACTACGCAAGTCCTACACTTAACAATTTTTGGAGCTCATGGTCGAAGGTCAAGGTGAACTACACTAAAGTGATACTAAATACTTTGCTACACAGTGGGGGAAGACGGGTTCAGAAGTTATAGACCAAATATATATTATGGTACTATATATACAGTGGTTATTGTGTGCAGGTAGAGGGTTAAAGTCAAGATCAGAAGGTGAGGTGTACCAAGCTACCTCTAAATTATACACACACACACACACACACACACACACATATATATATATATATATATATATATATATATATATATATACTTGAAATAAAGTCGAAAGCTTGGAGCTGCTCGTTTTCGTCTCCTTTCCAGTGAGATTATACTATATATATATA
>JAYMFT010296823.1:0-10294 GCA_038088735.1 Panulirus argus | reverse complement strand
GTACATGTGTATATGTGTATATGCATGTGTATGTATATGTTTGTATATATGTATATGTTGGTATGTATATGTATGTATTGTGCATATATGTGTATGTATGTGAGTGAATGGATCTTTCTTCTTTTGTTTCCTGGCGCTACCTTGCAAATGTGGGAAACAGCGATCAAGTATGATAAATAAATAAATAAATAAATAAATAAATAAATAAGAATATATTTCATACATATTCGCCATTTCCCGCATTTGCGAGGTAGCATTAAGAACAGAGGACTGAGCCTTAGAGGGGAAATTCATTGTGACAGAATCACTGTTAATGAGATATGTATTAATTAAACTTTTGTTTTCTTCCAGAGTGAATGTTTTCTTCATCTAGAAGCACCCATTGAAAGAATTTGTGGCTTTGATACTCCTTTCCCACACATCTTTGAACCATTTTATTTGCCAGATAAATGGCGATGTTTTAGTGCCATAAAGAAATTAATTAACTATTAAGAGTTTGGTAATATATTCTGTCCACATGGTAATAATAGTTTCATAATGTATATATCCACTGTACGTATTATTTTGTATTTGTTAGACAAACTTGTAAAAGATTTTTCACTTTGTGTATGAAACCCACACAGCAAGAAGATATGTTTTTGCCTACTCAGTAGAACTGATGCCTTTCTTTGTAAGAATTGTGACATATTTAGAGATCAGAAATTAGAATTTGTACTGTATCTCTCTAACAGACTTTTTGCTAAGAAGATAAAGAAATAGAAGGGTAGTGATTTGAAATGATTCAAAATCTACTGTTATTCAAACTACCTGTGAGTAATACCAAACCTGGAACTTTTTTCTTATTATATCCTTGGAAGAAGTACAACTGTCTTGATTTTTTACAATTTGAAGACAACCCTTGATGCTTATTAGAAGTTTTAGATGTCCTTTCATTTGATGTTTGTTTGTTGATGTTTAGGGACTATAGCAGGGTGTAGATGTATTAGGTAAA
This sequence comes from Panulirus argus, assembly GCA_038088735.1. Lineage (NCBI taxonomy): Eukaryota > Metazoa > Arthropoda > Malacostraca > Decapoda > Palinuridae > Panulirus > Panulirus argus. The sequence continues at coordinate 9,303 of JAYMFT010296823.1, read as the reverse complement.
CAGACCTTTTGGTCTGCTAAGGGCTGTAGGTACAGTACTGTAGCATTTTTGCAGGCAGATGTAAACTGTCAGCCCACCATTGTTTTAGGCCCATTGTGGATCATTTCGTGTTTGTGGAGTTCAGGTCAATAACCCTACTTAACAGTTGCAGTACTTTAGTATATTATGACTTTTATGATGTGGAAAGATGGAGTGAAAAAGATATTGAGCAATCGGGGCCTGAACATGCAGGAGGGTGAAAGGCACACATGGGATAGAGTGAATTGGAACGCTATTGTATACTGGGGTAGACGTGCTGTCGATGGACTGAACCAGGGCACTTAAAACATCTGGGGTAAACCTTCGAAAGGTTTGTAGGGCCTGGATGTGAGAATAGGGAGACTGACTGTGAGTGGATGTGGCCTTTTTTCGTCTGTTTCCTGGCACTACCTTGCTGACACTGGGGGTGGCAATGCTGTTTCCTGTGTGGTGGGATGGCTCTAGGAATGGATGAAGGTGAGCAAGTATGAGTGTGTACATGTGTATATATGTATATGTATGTATACATATGTGTATGTGCTTGTATGTATATATGTGTGTATATGAATGGATGGTTCTTTCTATGTCTGTTTCATGGTGCTACCTCACTGATGCGGGATAAGGTGATCAGTTATAATAAACGATAAATATAAATAATGTATATAACATGTGTAAACCTGTTTAGGTTGAAATGTATATTATATCCTTAATAGGCAAGTCAGTATTATCTCTACAGTATCATGCTGATACTGTAAAGGTAGTGTTATAAATGGGTTGGGAAATGTTGCAAGATAGGTACCAAGCTTGTTTGTGCTACAGCAATTTGCACAATATCATGACATTAATTTCCTTGTTAAATGTGATTGAGGACTATAGGCCAAAAATATGCAGAATAGTAATCAGAACATTTTGTTAAACGTGGAAATATTGTACCAAATAAGTATCAAAACATTAGTTGTTATTAGTTCATTCATTAGGTGAAAACCTACAGAACAGAACTGTATAGAAAAAATAGATCATAATTACAATATACAGATGGGTCGGTATATAGCACTAGATAGGTACCAGAAATGTTTTTGCCAAATCTATTTGTGCTATATCATGACATTAGTATCCAAGTAAAGAGGGGGATGTTGGAAATGAAATGTTTGAGGAGAATTTGTGGTGTGAGGAGGGTGTCAACATGTTGACAGTGGACTTAACCAAGGCATGTGAAGGGTCTGTGGGGCCTGGTTATGGATGGGGTGCTGTGGTTTTGACACATTACACATGACAGCTAGAAAATGGTTGCGAGTGAATGAGGTCTTTTCATCTGTTCCTGGGGCTGCCTTGCTGATGTGGGGAATGGCATACAGGTATGAAAGAATATATATGTTTTCAGACTTGATCGCAGTTTCCTGCATTAGCAGGGTAGCACCAGGAAACAGATGAAGAAAGATGTTTAAATTCATATACACATATATATACACATATGCACATATACAGTAATCCCTCGATTTAATGATGCCAGTATAACGGATTTTGGAGTTAACGGGCCGGGCAAATACTAATACATTAATTGGTAACAATTGAAAAAATAAACAATCTCAAACGCTGCACCATGTGCATTTCATATTGCACTTTTTTTTGGTAGCATGGGGTATACTTGCTTAGATGATGTGGTGGGGTGAAACACAAATTGGGTGGGAAACGCTATACAGATTCTAACATTTTGACAGAGACTTGATCACAGAATGAGTACAGAATAGGACTTCATCTTATGTACATGTTGTCGTCAACTTCACCCCCCCTGGATACTTGGTGTGACCTCCCGAATGGTTGCGCCCGGCATTTGACCTTGCTGCCTTTGCTGTGTTCCATCTGGCCACCCCTGCCGTGGCTAACCTTGTCGTCTCTGTCAAGCTTGATCTCGCTGACTCTGCCACTGTGATCTGTCTCATGGCCCCTCTTGCAAGGCACAGAAAGCCCTCCCAGTTATTCGTCTTTTCTTTTGTCACTATGTAAGCCACTTCAATAATTTTTCTCACTTTTGTTGAACTGCCCTTGCTTAGTATTTTCATCTCACTCCAGTTCGGCAGGTGCACTTTTTCCTCTGCATGCACCACCAATAATTTAGAGGTGCACAGAACCTCTAACTCACTGGTGGTGCAGTTCTGATACAGAACTTAGCAATCACAGAGACCTCAGAATTGATATTAAGATTTCGAAAGATCCACAGATATTCACTCGAGCAGAACTGAATGATCTTGTGCGAGGTCTTAACCATCTGATAGATGCTGTCAAACTTTTGGGATCCAAGCATAGTGAAAGAAATTTACTGGTTGCTGGAATATCATTTTCTTGGTAAAGTAGCAAAGAACAATATTTTGTTCAGTTCTCCAAGGACGGTTCTCTAGTGCTCTGTGCTAACATACCTGATCTTATGGCTTCTCTGGGCACACATTATAATCCAAGAGAAAGGAGATGATCATTTGCATTTCAAGTGTAAAAGCTGTTTTGCTGCTTAATGAGAATCAGTTGGCATTCATCCCCACTGACCACTCTGTCCACAGAAAAGGAAATTTTGACATGAAATTCCTTCTAGTTAAAATGAAATATAGTGACCATAGCTGGATGATTTATGGAGTTTTAAAGGTTGATATTCCTTTCTTGCCCAACCGTCAGGCTGTACAAAAATACCTTACTTCATATGTGAATGGATAGCAGAGCAAAGGATGATCACTGTAGAAAGAAAGAATGGTCCCAAAGAAGTAACTTGATACCAGGTAGCAAAAATGTTAAGCTATGAATCTCTTGTGACACCTGCGGAAATGTTGCTACCACCATTACGTATTAAGCGGGCTAATGAAGCAATTTGTAAAGGTCTTAGACAGAAATGGCAAATGCTTCTGATGTATTTTCTGAGCGTTTCTTTTCTCTAAGTGAATAAAAAATAAAGCTGCGATGTTCAATGGCCATCAGATGTGGAAACTAATGAAAGATGAAAGTTTTCTTGATTTACTGTCAGATGTCAAGAAAGCGGTTAGATTATCGTTCAAAAGTAAATATTGCTGAAAATCTTTTAGGTAACCATAGAATTAAAGACTAGAACAATTGTAAGCCATATATTGACATATGAGAAATTTGTTGCAATATGAGCATAAAATTGCATTTTCCTCACAATCACTTGGATTACTTCCCTGAGAACCTTGTATCACACAGTGAAGAGCTATGTGATTTGTTCCATCAGAACAAAGAATATGGATTAACAATACCAGGGAAGATGGAATGTCATTTTGTGGGCTAACTACTGTTGTTTTCTGAGGAGATAGGTATCTGAGCCAGATTTCCGAAAAACATCAGAAAACAAGAAATTCACCCAGCTTTGATGATGTATATAAAGAAATAGAATAATTTAAAATCATTCTTTCAGTAAATTTTATTGTACTGTACAAGTTCTTTTATTTAGATTTTAAGTAAATAAAGTTTTTAGGTGTGAAATCGTAAGGATGAAATTTGATTCTAAAAGTTTCATGTCATCTTTATATCTCTCTATCTATATCTCTGACTCCCATTCTCTTCAGGAGCTCCCATCAAGAGGTTGGCCATAGGAAAAGAGTCTCTACTTATCCCTGTCCTTCCATGCTTCCCTTGCATGCACCATTCTGTGTATTCTTCCACCATTTCTCTTCCTCCAGTACTCTTCCACTCTGTTTCCCTATGTTACAGGTGGTTTCCCACTCATGTGAACCTTTTTAATTGTACTATCATACAATTTCCTTGTAAACTCCCTGTCTTGCATTCTTTCCACTCACCCAAACCTTCTTAAAGTAATACATTTGACTCACCCTGCTACTAAACAAAATGATACTCAAAAAGTTATCTAAACAATCAAAATGATATATCAAATAATATTCCATATCATTCACAAAGAGTAGGATGTTTTAAATAGTGGATCGATCAAGATTCTGAGAAAAGGATATCGAGAGGTTTTTCATAAATTTTTTGTGCATATGTAGATACTTATTAGTTCAGGTATTAGGGTAAGAACGTATTGAAGAGAACTGTTCAGAAAAAGAATTAAAAATACAATTTATCATTCGATGAGGAAGACGTCAGTGTTTTAAACCAAAGGACAAAATATTAATAGCCCAAGTTTTTTCTCTTTCTTAACATTTACTTAATTTTTAATGCATTAATTAGTCAAGAATCTACTTAAAAGAATTGTTTTGAAATAAGATATAGATGATTATAATTTACCATTGCATTCACAATGTAAAATAAATCTTTAAAACAGTAGAGCTACTGGGTCCCCAAGAAGGCTAGGTAAAGTTTTTTCCAGTCTACTATCAGAATATGAATATGATTATTAGTTGATACATTAAGTAAGAACCTACTGAGAATAGTGTAGAAAAAGTATATGAAAATACAATTTACCATATCATTCACTAAGGAAAAGCATTGTTCTGAACTGAAAGACAGTCAGTCAAATGCTTCTCAGCAACTGTGCCACCCATTTTTCCATCATTTTTCTAAATATGTAATTTATTCCTAGTGCATGAATTACTCAAGAACCCACTAAAGGGAATTATTTTGAAAACATTTGATGATTGATACAATGCACCATTTCATTCACCATTTTGTAAGATGGATCTTTTAAACAGTAGAGCAGTTGGGACCTTGAGAACTATGTGAGTAGCAAACGACATGTCTTTACACAGTGGATGCTGACAGAGAACTGATGTGGTGGGCAGAATGACATGAGCATCTTGGTGTGGGATGTGTGGTACTTGCAGCATCATCATTAGGGTACACTCGTGGCCAGCTGGGCTTGTATTGTATCATGAAGGTTCATGTTATAATTACAAGCTGAATGTAATATAGGTACTTATTCTAAATCAAATTTAGTGTATCTGTTCAAGATTTGAAATTGGTACTTCCAAATTGTATTTTTCTACTTATTTTCCAAAAACCATTTTATTTTTATTTGCATTATTGTGATATGGGAAAAATCAGATTCTGATGTTTGGTGACTACACAACAGTATCCAGACTTCTTAGCATAAGATCCATAAAAGGTTAACAAAATATCAGCCATACTTCAACTAGCTCCTGTTTTTGCTGAGTCTTGCCATAAATGAAAATGGTATGTGCAACTGAGCCCTACTCTGTATTTGTTATCGCAATGGTGCAGCAAACAGCATCAATGATAGCTATATTATTAAGAAAAATTTTGCTTGGAATGTTGTATTTTAGTACAGAACAGTACAGTAGTGTCCTGCCCCTTCCTCACCCATTCCAGAACACTTCGCTGATCTATCATATGATACCCAAGTTAGCAGAGATTTTTGTAAGTACAACTTTCCTATTTCCTGTTCTTATAAGAATATATTTGTTATTATTTGATGTGTCATAATGTTAAAAAACTGTGATTCTATTATGTTTCAGGTCAGGCAGATTTTCTGAAGGAATGTATCTCTAGTCAAATAATAGAAGTATAGATCTGTTTACAGTAAATAAATTTAAGGAAGGCTTTATACAAATGGAACTTCTCCATTAAGTGAGGAACAGATGTACTCCTTTTGCTTTACTGATGATGACCCACCCTTGCTGAAGGTGACTTTTTGCTTGTGATTTAACCACTTGTAGATGGAGTCTGGTAACATCCATAGATGGAGATTTGCACTTCTTGTAGCATTTATGTATATGTTCAGGGCTCCAGGCACATATAAAAATCCTCATGAAAGCCAGGCCTTAAATGAAGTATGAAAAGATAGAGAAATAAGGTGAAAAGAGGAAATAAAAAGGTCTAAAGAGACAAAGAAGTAAGGAAAAAAAAAGAAAAACAGGCATAGACTTTTAGAGGAAAAAGAAAACATGCACTTCCATATCACATGCCAATTGGCAGAAATTTTGCTAGTACAATAGGTACAATGTTATTATTTCATTAATATTATTAGAAAAGATTTTTGTCTTTAATTTATGTGAATGATAAAATATTGTGATTATTACTTATAAGATCAGACAAATTTTCTGTGAGAATGCATTTTCTGATATGTAACAGAAGTCAATTGAAATAGAGATCAGTTTATGAAATATCAGTTTAAGGAAGGCTTTTTAGGAATAGCACTCTTCCATAAATCAAGAGTAGATGTACTTTTCTCACTTCGTTGGTAATGACTCAACCTTGCTGAAGTGACTTTGGTTGTGGTTTAACCACTTGTAGATGGAGTCTGGTAACATCCCTAGATGGGAATTTACACTTCATGAAGTGTTTACTTTTGTGCTGATCCTTCTGGGCACAAATAAAAGTCATCATGAAGGCCAGGCTTTAAATGAAATATAAAAAGAAATAAAGAAGTCCTTACTTGACAGAGTTGAGTCGAAAACTGTCCCAGGCTAACTTCCAATTTGACACTCTTGCACTACATGGCATTGTTGGTTCACTTTCCCTCTAGTATAGGTATTGCTTTCATCTTTGCTCCAGAGAGCTGGCTGCTTGTGTGCCCCAACCACTAGCTAGACCACACAATAATGAGCAAGCTTCTGTGTCACATGATTACCATGTGGCCATCGGCAACTCAAGGGTGGGTTGTTTTAATGACTGCTTCTTTCCCTACATGTCAAAGCTATAGAACACTCTACCTTCTCATGTGTTTCCCAATAACAATGACCTGAACATTTTAAAAAACATTTTTCACTTCCAACAAAATTTGTGAATACTTTGCCTTGTCTTTTCTTTTTCCCTTTCATAACTCTCTCAATATTTCATGTAAGGCCTGGCCTTGATGTGGACTTTTGTCCGTGACTGGAGCTGGCAACGTAAAAAGAAAAAAAGTAAGAGAAAAGAAGGAAAAGAAAAGGGTCTGAGGAGATAAAGAAGGAAGGAAAATAGAGGAAAAACAGTCAAGAGTTTTGGACAAAGTTGAAAGTCTACCTTTTTTACATCATTGAGGCCCACACTTGGGTTGCCAATGGTCTTGTAGTAATCATGCAATGCAGTGGCTCAGTGAGTTACATTCCATCTATCTATCTATATCTTTGGTGCCTGTTTCCTTTGGAAACTCCCTCAAGGGAGTGGCTATTGCAAAAGAGTCTTCATAACTGTTAAACTCCAGTGCCACTTCTTAACCTTTAGTGCCTCTCCCTAAACAGGCCTCTGGCAGAAGGCAACTCTAGTGCAGTTTTTTCAGAGGCTAAGTGCAAAGTGCTCACCTCAGAAAAATCTAGATTTGCAAAGAATGAGTTGTTTAAGTTAAGTGTTGTCAGATGTTACATGTGGCAAGGAGAGGTTGTATGTATATGTGAGGCAGAAAGAAAAGACAGCAACTTGAGTCAAAAGATTGTTATTTGGTCTAAGTAATGGTGGGATCACACAAGCATGTAGTTCTTAAGAGCAGAAACTAGAGTAATAGCTATTGAAGAGGAATAGAAAACTGACAATGTGGCATACAGCAATTGGGTCAGGTTTTAAGTTCATACAGGTGGAGCTGATAAGTTAAATTTTCTTAGATTTGACTGCCAAGCAAGTATGTAGAGGTAAAGCCTTCCCAGATGCTTATATTGTTCTGAAGAGAAGAACAGTTTACATCTAAAGTGTCCTCCCACTTTTTCAGAGGCAGAATTAACTGTTTGTGTAAGATTTACTGTAAACTTGTCCAAGGTAAGTTGCAGTTGGCTGAGATGCTTGTTTTGTAGCATAGAAAAAGTCTCAGAGGTGCCTAAACTATTTTTGTTGCTTGCCAGAGCACATGATTTTACTTGAAGTGTGGGACTGCAAATGAAGTACCCTTACACTATGGTTGATACTGTTTAGCTTAGAAAAAATTGTGGATAGTTGGCCTCTTCAGGTAGTTGATAGATTTATATTAGACATTTGCTTGTAGTTTCTGTGGAGTAAGAATACTTTGATCATAGAGCTAATTAGCACCGTACTTCTGGTGATTTTAAACATGGTCATATATAGGAAGTGATCTGTAAAGTGTTGAACCTGGAATTTTCTGTCAAAATCTTTGTAGTTCAAGAATGATTGGAACATTCTGTTTTGCGTTGCATTCATTTTACTTGAATCTGATCTATAAGTATGATAAATGTCATACATTGTTTATGAATAACTGTCTCTGACATTTATTTATTTATGGTGTGAACACTGTCATCTGCCACTCAGATATTACATTGAATACATAGGGAAAATTGAGACTTGTTTATGACTTTCATAGATGTAGTCCATAAATAATGTTATTCCTAATGTAAAGACATGTTTAATGTTTTAACAAATGGTTAGGTGAATCTCAAAGAAAGTCTAACTTCATCTTATCTAGATAAGTTTAATGATGCTGTTTTATTCAAAAGATCTTTAAAAATCTTGGATTTGTGGGATTAGGATGTAAACACAATAGGTTGTAAGTTGGAGAATACTTTACCTGTCATGCTCATCTTAATCGTGGGATTATTTGATTTCAGTATTATTTTGTATGTTGCATTTCAGTTTTCAAGTTTCTAAAGCTCGTGTGGTATATGTACAGTGGTATGTAATATTTTTTGAAGTACTTTGTGATATGCATATTTTCATTGAACTTTTTTATTTACGAATTGTAAATTATTCAACTTGTATGGTATATATGGGCACCATCCTTATGTATCAATACTTTTCTCAAAGACTGGTGCCCACATCATCAAGCCAATCTTAAGCATTGATTTAATTGAAATAATTGCATATCGTAGTTGTGAAGAGGTAGGGTTGAATCATAGTTATTGTGAAAAGTAGGGTACAAATGCATGTGCTTATGGGAACTTTGTTGTTGAATTTGTATAGATGGTGTAAATATAGTTTTTTATCAAATTCACAAAGCTTTAATTTCACCATCAGTTATGATAAATCATGCAATTTGTTGACAGTATAAAAATTTATCAACAATTACTTTCACTTTAAAATCTAATATTTGGCAAGTCATACAGAAACTGATGATTTAACTATTGTAATACATATTCTTTTCCTTTTCCTCTTCTGTGAAGGGTCATTATGCTTTTTCATATCTAGCTTCCTCTCTGGCTGCTCTATCTCTATGGTTGTTGATGGATCAGCATCCCCCCTTTTCTTCATCAACAGTGGTGTCCCTCAAGGTTCTGTCTTGACCTCTACACTTTTTCTCCTATTTTTTAACAATTTCCTCTCCTCCACAAACAATCCAATAGTGTCATACGATGATGACTCTACAATGCATTCATCCACATCCTTCAATTCTGCTCCCTCTTCTCTCACTTGATCTGCATCTTGTCTTGACACAGCTTCCACAATAAACTCTAG
>JAYMFT010296812.1:0-10294 GCA_038088735.1 Panulirus argus | reverse complement strand
TATATATATATATATATATATATATATATATATATATATGTGTGTGTGTGTGTGTGTGTGTGTGTGTCTCAGTACAAGTATGTAAGTATAGAGATAATTAATGTGTAGACATTATTGATGTATGGAGGTAATTAGTGCATAATCATCTCAGAAAGATAGACAGTTAACGATGCACAAGCAGATGGCATCATTTTCCAGAAGGGATACCGTATGGCACGTACCTTCGGTGTCAGCGGACGTAAAATGCGTCAGGAAAGGTACACGTAGTCAGGACACTCGCTTGTGTTATTCGCTGTCAAGTATTGTAAATTTCAGCTGATTGCAGGAAGTTGGTGGCATTCTGTCTGGTGGTGGGGATGATGTTGGTACTGCTGGTGAGCTGCTGGAGGGGATATCTCCAACACAGTGAAGACAACGTTGGTGCTCCCAAGATATCTCCAACACGATGAAGACACTGATGGTATTCCCGAGGACCTCTTCAACGCTGGTGAAGACAGTGGTTGTGCGCTGATGTTGGAGATCTCTCTCTCTCAAAAAAAAAAAAGAAAAACACTGATAAGGACAGTGGTGGTGTGCTGGTGCCGGGGATTTCTCCAAGAATGGTGAGAGTGTGGGCTACACAAGGACACTTTCTCCTACCGCGTCACCATCATGCAACAGTCTCGTAAGAATATTGTATGGTTCTAGAACTGGGTTGTCTCATAGTTTTACTTCTTAATATTCCTTCCGGAGTTTGTGAAGGAAGTTTAAAACTTAAATTTCAAGGAACGTTCGTCTGTATTCATTGTCCAATCACGTGAATATGTCAACTTCTTATAACAAATCTACTAAGTCTATAAATAGTCACTTTCTCACTGCCTTAGGATAATACGATCCTCTGCTAGCGTCTGCTGCTACAGAACTCAACATGAACGTCCTGTTCCAGAGCGATCCACACACTCTAACGCACTTTCTTCCAGTCTCATACATCTGCACTCTTCGGCCCGATAAACTTCGTGGGAAACCATAATTTTTTTTCTGTCACTCGAGTAAACGTCTGTGATGGCCGTCCTCCCGCTTTTGGGAAGGTGAGTGCTGCACTGAAGGAACAGGAGGATGAGCTGGAGGAAGAGGAGGAGGAGGAGAAGGAGAGGGTGTGGCGTGGAGGGTGAGGCAGGGCGGGCGAAGCCTTCGGAGTAGAGGGCGGGCGGGCGGGCGGGCATGTGGCCACCGCGGCTCAGGCAGCAGTGCTCGCCTCGCAGCCAGACCTCCGTTGATATGGACCAGGCCAGAGCAGGGCGCACGCGCAGGTAACCTTTCGGCCCTTCACTCACTTCTTGTCCTGCCTCTGTTGTCGCCAGTCTCTTGTCCACGCGATCCATCATGGCCATGGGTGCCCGTCCTGGATGCCTAGGAAGAGAGGTATTTTCTAAGAAAATTCTAAAGCCTGCTGAGTATAAGGTTGCGCTCCTCCCAGTAACTGGGGAAACAAGACTCCTTTGGAATGAGAAATTCTTTGCCACATACAACTATGCTCTTCTATTTCTTACACGCACTCTTTAAGGCAAAGATCTGATTCACACATCCTCTACCACTTCTGAAAGCACACTGCTCCTCCCCAGTCTGATGCTCTGTGCACGCCTTCACCCTCTCAATCACTACCTTCACATAAAACTTACCAGGTACTCTCAACAGGCTTATATGCTTTGCTTTCTGTTTCATTTGCGTTCGTTACTGGCTGTTCCTCTGGTTTTGGTAAAGTACAGAGTGTTTGCATGAACCTGTGAGGACACTTTAATCAAACATTGTGAAAACGAAAGAACTGTAGTGGTGCTGATTAAAAAGGAAGATCAGGCCTTTAAGAGACAGGTGGCTCCACATCGTGATGACCCCACCCCACTGTGATGTGTACGCCTTCCACGTGAGTCAATGACACGAAGAAGAGTTAAAGTGGGGTTCCCTAACCCAAGGCTGGTGGCTCCACACTCCATCTCTCACCCTCACATATCGCCGCTGCACCTGTTTTCTCTCCCAGCCACACGCTTCATCCGTGTTCCCGATGTTACACAAACCAAGCGTGAGAAACGGACATTCTTGCAACTAACAAACTATATACGAATATATAAAGTTTGTTAGTTGGTTGGTTGGCTGGGTATTTGCTGACCAATAATGGTGTGGCTCTTAACTGGGGGTTTGGAACTGAGAAGTCAACATTTCCTGAAGGGGCGCTGACTGCAATGCTGGGTTAGTTTCTGAATGTGTAGTGGAAGAGAGAGTGAGGGAAATGGAAAACTATATCGAGAGAGCGATGCTGGTAAACGCGTGTTATGTGAGAGAGGGAAGGGGGCCTGAGATCTCACAGGAGAAGAAAACTAAAGAGAGAAAAGAAATAGAATGATCACTGGAAGATCGACAAATGTGGCAAATTTTGTTTTCACAGAAGCTGACCGATCCAATTAAAAGGCAGCGAAGGTAGGGATGTAATGAGAAAGCGTAAAAGAAAAGATATGTAATGAACTGTGAAAAGTGGTTAGTTGAGAAATTTGGGAGGATGATGAGTTTGATTCAGAATGATGAGAGGGGTGGAATTGCACCAGCATCAAAGGTCTGAGTGGGCAAACGTGGCGCGAGATAAGTTGAAGGAGGAGCTGAGTCTGGCTGGCTACCGCATTATGAGAAACTGTGCACGTGATAACAATACCATATGGAGTTGCAAAGGGTTTAGAGGTTGATTTAAGGCGCTCAGATGAACACCATGAGTGTTGAGGTTGAGGGTGAAGGCAGACTAAGGCTGCAGAATTGAATGAAGTGATCATGGAGACGACGTGTTGATCAGGTGACTGAAAGTTGCTGAGGAAGAGGAGACGAAGTGTCGCGCAAACACCTCCCTTCAACCGCCGTGAAGAGTTCTAGAATGATGGCTACAGGACCGGTCGGCCGTAGTTAATGCACATTCGCCTAAGGATATTAGCGTTAGAGTGTCATGTAATAAGTATGACGATAGTGAAAGTGAAAGCTGTAGATAATACAGATTATCAAACACAGGAAAAGATGTTTATGGAAGTTCTTCATAGAAGCTTAGATATGAGACAAGCACAGCAGGTTAAGGGAGGGTTGGTGTGTGGCTCACATCTATACAACGACAGATGATTGTAGAGAAGTGTTGCAGAAAGAGAGAGTTGTGTGCAGCATGCAGGTTCCTGGGGAAAAAATCGTGGCAGAATTTATACATCGGGACTGTGGAATGTATTAATGGATTATAATGCTTGGTGACTGGTGTAGTCGGTGAGGGGACTGGACAGAAAGAGAGGAGGAAGTAGGTGAACAATGACAGGTTCGGGACTGAGGTGGCGGGGATACAAAAGAGTCATGCCTTATTTCATCCCATTCTTTTTAGTCTTCAAGCTTATAACTGAAGGGAAATTTGGCAGAATATTGACTAGAGACATAAGAATGAATCTGGAGAGGAAAGGCTGGAAGGTGGAGATGCTTGTGTATACACAGGAGACTGAGGAGACGGAAGAGAAGCTGCAGGAGATTGTGGAGGACTTTGCAAGTTCTTTTGATTAAAGGAAATTGCGAGTGCATCCTCAAAGGTGCTAGAGGACGATGTCTGCGACAGGGAATCGAAAGTGCGAGATGTAGTTAAATGGCGGGAAATTAGGAAGGGTTGAAAGTTTAAGTTTGAGGGGAATATTGCTGATGAAGAGAGAGGATTATTGGCTGAGATATCCATTGGGTAATGAAATGGAAACAAGATGCCTGAGGACACAAAAAGGTTATAAGAGAGAAACACATTAGTATGCAGGGCCATCGGGGAGATATTGTAAGCATAATTAACTCTTCGCGATCTTTTGTGGAAGCAACTACACAAAGTAACTAACAGCAACAGAACTCTTCTTGATATACAGGATGGGAACTTGGGTCTACAGGAACACATGCAGGCTACAGGCGCGAGGTTCACAAACTGGAGTGAGAAGAGTGGAGAAAGCAAGGAGGAAGTGTCTCAGGATAAAAAGTGAAACAAAAAGAACTGACTATAAAACTGTAGAATGGGCAGATGTGTGACAGGTGTGCTAGGGGGTGAATGTGATAGAGATGAGTGGAAGGGGTTCTTTCTCTTCCCTCACCGCTGCTCTGGTTTCATTTTCCAGCACTTCTGGACTCTTCTCGTTCAGATCAGCATCTTCCACGACACTTGCTTTCCCTACCTTTTCGTTCACTTTTTCGATGTGTTTCATCCACATAATCCATCTCGCCTGACGTTCTGAGAGCAACTCTTTTATTTAGTTGTCAAACATCTTTTCTTACAAGATCACTTTCACTCGTCCTATGACAACTCTAAATGACGTCTCTATCTGCTCCCACCTCCCAGCTACTCTGCTCAGCTCCTACTGTCAGTCTTATCTTCTTTTTTTGTCAGTCTCTCCTTGAGTCCGCTTTCAAACTCCCTCCATTTCTTTCCATTTTCCTTTTTCTTTCACTTCTTTCTTTCATTTGTTTTCTTCAGAAACTCCTCTGTGACCCACATTTTCGTGCTACTATTCTTCTCATGTGTCTAATGTTGTTTCCGACAAACTTTCTTCTGGCATCTTTCAAATTTCTGTGTAAGAGAGGAGCTGTTTTACTGCCTGCCCGCTCGCGATTGATCCTTCTTTTTTCCAAGACGGAGTAAAGATGGTTCTGCCCAGCCTAAATGCTTTCTACATAACCAAAGTTTCATAACAATAAAGTTCGTAGATGGATGCGCCGGTCCTGACTTAGCGTGTTCACAAAATCCATGAGACAAAAAACTGGATGTCATCCGCAAGCCTTTGGACGGGAGGACCTCACAATCCAGACAAAAACAGGTCCCTTCTATCCCTGAGCTGGAAACACTTGAAACATAAGATGTTAGAGCAAAAATGTCTGTGATGTTGCTCTGATGTCGTCCTAGCTGCAGTGTCCCCCTGGCTCGTCTGTGTCCTACTAGCTGCTTTATGTCTTCCTAGCTGCTCTTTGACCTCCTAGTTGTTCTATGTCCTCCTAGCTGCTCTGTGTCCTCCTGGCTAATTTGAGTCTCCCTGGCTTCCTCGTGTCCTTTTGGCGGCTGTGTATCCCCCTAGCTGCTCTGTGTCCTCCTGACTGTTCTCTATCTTCCTTGCTGTTCTTCAGCTCTCTCAGTCACACTTTTTGTATTGCCACACCTCACAAATTACTCTCGCATTACTTACTCGATCAAACCACCTCACATCACATGTTGTTCTCAAACATTTCATTTCCAACACATCCACCCCCCCCCCCCACACCCTTATCTATAGCTCATACCTTGCCTTCACATAATATTGTTGGGATTACTGTATTTTCAAACATACCTATTTTTGCTCTCCCAGATAATGATCTCTTTTCCCACACATTCTTCAGTTCTCCCCGAACCTCCGACCCCTTAGCCATCCTATGACTCACTTCCGCTTCCATTGTTCCAATCGCTGCCATGTCCACTTCCAGGTATCTAAAACACTTCACTTCCTCCAAAATTTTCTCCATTCAAACTCACACCCCAGCTATCCTGTTCCTCAACCCTGCTAAATCTAAAACCCTTCTTTTTATTCATATTTACTTCCTCCACACACTCTTCCAAATTCATTCACCAGCCTCTTCATTTTCTCACTTGGATCTGTCACCATTGCTTTTTATCATCAGCAAACAATAACAGACTCACTTCCCAGGCCCTCTCATCCCCTACAGACTGCACACTCGTACCTCTCTACAAGACTTGCATTTACCTCCCTAACCACCCCATCCATAAACAAATTGAACCGCCATGGTAACATCATACACCTCTATTGCAGACTAGCCTTCCCTTGGAACCTACCTTTCTCCTTTTTTCCTACTCGCACACATGCCTTACACCCTTGACAAAAACTTCTCACTGCTTTTAGCAGCTTTCCACCCACACCATATATTTTTAAGACCTTCCACAAGGTATCTCTATCAACCCTGTCATATGCTTTCTCCAGACCCATAAATGCCACATACAGCTCTGTTTTTCTAAGTATTTCTTACACATATTCCTTAAGGCAAACATCTGATTTCCACATCCTCTACCATTTTTGAAACCGCGCTGTTCCTTGCCAATCTGATGCTCTGTACATGCCTTCGCCCTCTCAGTCAGTACCCTGAAATACAGCTTGCCATGTTCTCTCAACAGTCTTATACCTCTGTTGCTTGAACACTCACCTGTATCCCCTTTTCCTTTATACCGTGGAACCATATATGCATTCCACCAAACCTCTGGCACCATGATCCATACATATACTGAAAATTCATCATGTTACGGAAGAAAAGAAAGACAACACAGCACCACAAAAGTAAGACCCAAGTACCGTATCAAGTGAGAGAACTTCGCAATAAATAAGATAAAAGTGAATGTCGACAAAAAAAGAAGAGTAGCATTTCTTTGATGTCAAAGTCAGTATAGTTCTGGCAACGTCAAAGAGAACATCCGAAAGAGACACTTATTTTTCCAATATGAAAGATTAAAACAGTTTGATGTTGTGTCAGTAAACTGTTCTAGGCAGAATATTGTTGGTATACGCTAGTGACGTACAATGTCTTGTAGCGAGATTACACCTGCATGTCTGTGAGGGAAGACTACACCCATTTGTTTCAATAAGAGGATTTCAGTCTTAAGTTTTGTGAGGCGAGACTAAACTCACGTGTTGGTACGGGACGACAGTCCCATGCTGGTGTCGGGAGACCAGACTGGCTTGTGTCTCGTCCATCAGATGATTTCAGCAGGCAAGACAAAGGCGTAGGATGTGAAGGTTGTGTGTGTGATGGAGACGGATGGGTTGGTGTCGGTTCCTCATCCCAAGTTTACGCACACAGTTTAGCTCTTCCCTCACCCCAGTTGTACGTCTAACATCCTCTACAGTAAACATCCATTCTTCTTTTCCCACCACCACCACACCCTCCCCGGGCGAACCGAACCACCCTAAATCCATCACTTTTTTTTCCCATAGATTCTAATCCTTGCCACACTTCTTCTTCCCAGCATTTTCACATTCCCATTTTCTCCCTTGTTTTTTGTTGCTTTTATTTCCCCGTTTTCTTTCACATTTTTTATGATGTTTCATTCTTTTTTCTTTCATCGGAAGCTGTTATGTATACTGTGGCAAATTGTGTTCCAAACGTCAGTGATCAGTGATAACCTTTCCCAGTCCAATTGAATCTGCAAATCTCGTAGCGTCCGGAGTCCCGTAGACCTTTAGGCTTCTTGGGGTTATTAAATCTGCAGAATCTTCTAAGGGAGCTCTAACCCTTTAGTTTTCTAGTGCTTTTTCCGCTCTAGGGTCTACCGGAGGCTATCAAAGGTACTGATACTCTTAGGTGGTATCCAACTTCTGAAGTATGCTCAATGCTATTGAAGTTCTAGAGTCTATAAGGGACTGTCAGGGGCTCGAGGACCTCTTGGGGACTTTCAAGCTTCTAAAATCTACTTTTAACGATTTTGCTGGTATAGTCTACTTGGGGCGATCAAATGTTCTAGTCTCACTTTCCTCAGGCATCACCCCGCCACGGCTCCCCGGACCTCACCCCACATCACAAGTCATCTGCATCCACTCTAGCTACTTAGTTCGCCTGGCTAACCCAGCAGGTGATAGAATTAAGATGTGAAATCTGCGACGGTGTGGCTCCAGCAGTATCAGTTCTAGTGTGGCTCCTGCAGTATCAGTTCTCGTGTGGCTCCTGCAGGAGCAGCACCTGTGTGATTCCTGCAGGGTCAGTTCCTGTTTGCCTTTTGGAAAATCTTTTTAGTGTGGCTCCTAAAGGTCCAGCTCCCGTGTGGCTCCTGCAGGATCAGTTCCAGTGGGGCTCCTGTAGGATCATTTCTAGCATTATTCCTGCGAGAGAGAGCTCCTGCAAGATCAGCTCCTTTGCCGCAGCACGCTACAACGTGGGCAACATTGCATGAGCTGCCTTCGTCTCCCATGGCCCTACCTGCGGATGTGGCGCTGTGCCAAGCTTGAACGCCCGTGCCTCCCTCTGTGAAAATACTGCCTCAGCCACGTCGTGCCCTCCCCCACCAACGACAGGAGGGGGCTGCCGCCGGCTCCCGACTACCTCCAGCCTCCCACGTGGGTGTTGCTCTCTGCCGGAAAGTTTCTTTTATCCAAACACAAATACCGAATTCCTCTTTTTGTTGTTGTTCAAAAAGGTTGGCAGAGTTCTTACTATAACACACGCCCGTTTTTGTTGTGTGTAGCCTACAGGTTCTTCCCCAGTGGTGATGATGGGCTGAGGCTCAGAGTCCCCATTTACTCTCTCCTATTTGTTTGGCGTAACTCCTTACCCATGTGTATCCACTTTGGACGTATGACTCTCTACACTGGACACTCTCCTTCGACGACGAATTTCGAAGTTACATCAAGTATTAGCGGTGTTCCAGCACGCCATGGCCTCAGCCTTACTGCTATATTTTTGAACTTTGGCTTCCCAGGGCTGGGGCGAGGGATCTTTATCGTCCTTGAAGTGCGAGAAACTCGCGTCTCATCATGAGTCTCGAGACATGTCTGCAGGTTTCAGAGCCCCACCCGCTCTCTAGCGTCGTGCTTCTGGTCATCTATATGACAGGAGCTCCTTCCAATAGACTGGTGTCTCTCAACAAGGGCAGCCAGAGCGGCACGACGATGACAGACATGTATGCCGCCTGTCCGCTCTGTCAGTGAATTAACGTGACACCAGCGTAGCAGTAGGTAGGCAGCAGGTGCACAGGAAGGTGAAGACGATGAAGCCTATTAGTCACTCCACCGCCGCCGAACGCAGAAGTCTCTCAGTTTCGTCACAACTCCACGAATGCCTTCCTCGTTTTCGTCTGCGTCTCCCCACCCATCCTGCTGGAGTCCACAAGAATCTAAGCTCTTCCGTCATCGCACCATGAAATAAGCCTCTGGAGTCCGACATTCCGGTGTGCATTCCCACCCTCACCACAAGACTCGTTGCTTGCCGAGTTGTCCCAACAGTACTTGCCACCCTTCGCCCCAACAAGGAAAGAGTCATCAACCAGCAGTCAAACATGACAGCCACGTTATCACTGGGGTAATGACACACTTTTGCAGCCATCCGTGACACTGCAACCCACAGTCTCGTGGAGCACTACCCACCCCATGTGACACCACGACCCTTCGTCTCCCGTAGCAGCACCCACTCCGTGTGACACCACGATCCATGGCCTCCCGGGGCAGCAATCAACCAGTATAACACAACGACCCAAGTCGCCTCAATAAACCTTGATATAATCAAGATCAGTTTCATCCCTTCCCCTCTGGATCCACATATGGCCTTACCCCCGGAAAAACTCATCAGATATATTAGTAACCTCTTCTTGGGCCAGCTCGACAAAAATTTCCTGACCCAGCTCCATAAATTGTCAACTTTTGCCTTACTGATAGAATTTCATCCCCCATTAAGCTTCTTTTCTTGGGTATGAATCTCACTCTACGCTGAAAATGAACAGCACCATTGAAAATTAAAGTTGAAAGTGAAACGTTGATTGAAATATTAAACTCACAATCCTAATGTAAGTAAGAGTTATATTGTCATTGCAAACTTGCATTTCGTCCAATAGGTTTGACCAAATCAATGTGCTTCTTCATCACGTAAATGAAGTACAGAAATAATCTGATCTCATCTGTGGCTAGACAGTGCGTTCAGAGTCATTTATCTAATGCTCTCAGTCTCTACAAAGGCCGTTTTCAGATCAGACATTTCAATCATTGTGTTATGGTTCTTAGTCACCATAACCGTCATCTAAGTGCAAGACGTATCTATTTATTATTATCATATTAATGATCATTAAAAAGATTCCGGAAATGTTGACTAGAGGTGCTCCAGGTGTGCAGTGATTACCTCATGCTTGATGTCGCAACCAGAAGATTCATTAAGGCTTGTAATTAACTTTTAGAATGATAAGATTTTTCAAAGATTTTGTGATAACTCGCTTCGCATTTACTGGGTATCTGTCGGTGAGGAAAAGCATTTTGAGATGTTTTCTGTTATCATTTCAAGTATAGAAGGGTTTCATTGTGCTATATTTCAATTTTCAAACAGAAATTTTTGGGGGGTAAAAAATACCCTGAATTATTACCTGCAATTTTTGGTATTTTTCTCAGGAAAATAGACTTAATGTAAATACACAATCTCGCCCCCACTTGGTTCATCTGATCATACCTTCATAAATGTATCTATTCTAACGTCACCTCCCCCTCCAGCAGCCCTTTCTAAGCGTAAATACTGGCACCTGAACAAAGCTGACTGGAATAACTTACGTAAC
>JAYMFT010296811.1:0-23798 GCA_038088735.1 Panulirus argus | reverse complement strand
GAATAGAGAATGGGGCCAAGTGAGGATTTTCCATCTAAGGCTCAGTCCTCTGTTCTTGATGCTACCTCGCTAATGTGGGAAATGGGGAACATGTATAATAAAGAATATATGTATATATATGCACTAACCCCAGTTTATTGTGGGGTTTTATCACAATTGGCGAGAGGTGAACTTATAGGGTAACAGAAGCAATTGGATCTTTGCAGACTTTTAGGCATACACAGTTCTCACCCATTTGGTAATATTTTTATTTGAAAACCTTTTTTGCTTGTGGTTACAAGTGGGGTAATTAATGTATCAGTGGCTGATTGACTAAGGTAATTTAGAGATAGGTATTATATGTAATATACAAATAGATTTCTCGGTTAATATACAAATAGATTTCTCAGTTCTCTCAATAGAATTTTACTGCAGCATTCTTGGTAATATCCACTGGTGTTTATTACTCATTTTATGTGCAAAAATTTTGCCTTTATAATGTTCCTTTCATTATGAATTGGAGCTCATGAAAATTTTTTTCTGTGCTTCCAGATTCACCAAATTTTTGTGGGCCAGAATCTGGCTCTGTCACTGTTGCCAAAGGTTCTGTGAGTTCATTTGATGATAACACCAAAGCAGCAAAAAACCAGCGGAATGTACAGGCTAGTGTACTGGCATCTTTGCCAAAAGTAAAGGTAGATATTTCATATATATTATTTTTATTCATATTGTATCCCTTAAAGCTGTTATGTTTGGTATTACAACTCTCCTAATTTTACAGATTTAACAATTTTTTTTTGTCTGTCTAAGCTCATGCCTTGAGGCTGTGACATCTTCTTACCTACAGGCCAAGATCCTGTTCTTAGGGGATTTCAGTGTTCACAATAGGGAATGCTTGAATTCCTCTCATACAGATGGTGGAGGGACAGAAGCCCTCATGTTCTCCATTCTCAGTGATAATAAGCATTCCTGACCACTGTGACCACTCTCGTAATATTCTGGTTCTGTTTTTCTCCTCTGATTCTTCACGGTGTTGATCGGCATTGTTACCCCCAATTGGTTCATCTGACTACATTCTCATAAATATATCTGTTTTAATAGCACCTACCCTTCCGGCAGCCTCTCCTAAATGTGAATATTGGCACCTCAAAAATGCTGACAGAAATAGTTTACTAAATTCTCTTCTGACTTTCCTTGGGTAAATTACTGTCTCTTATGTGGTGATGCTTTTCTTTCTGCCAAAGGCATAGCAGATTTTATTGTTGCAGGAATGGAAGCATTTATCCCTTCTTCCTCCGGAATGATCTTTTCTTCCAATCTATGGTTGAACCAGTCCTGTTCTGAGGCCATTCAGGCAAGGGATCAGCATAAGTGTTATTCAAACGCATTTTCTTGCTTTATCTTTAGTGTGTAATGCTTTCTATATTATGATTTTACTCATACTGCTTGGTTCCTGCATGTATCTTATCATGTCAATTATATGGGGCAATTGTCTGATTAGGATTTTCTTTATTTTCTAAATGTTCAGAAAAATTCAACTGCTGTTTTAACATCATAAGTGGACTGTGAACTTACTTTGAGCTAGGATGATATAATCAAATTGTATGAAGCATTTTGTCTTGAGGCAGTATGGTTTCAATTTAGAATATCTTTCAAGGGTGGTGAAGAATACCTTTCAGTGTGACATATGACTTGAATATGTTTTTCATCTCCTAACAAGATTTTATTTTACCAGGGTTTATGCAACTTAGGAAACACCTGCTTCTTCAACTCTGTAATGCAAAGCCTGGCACAGACACATTATCTGACACAGTTGTTGGATGTCCAATGTCAGAGTGGCCAGCGTGTGTACCTTCCAGGGCGTGTAAAGTCTTCCGAATTTTCTCTTGATGGCAAAAGTAATGGGGAAGTTCAACAAGAAAAGCACGCTATGGAAAATGGCCGAATTCAGCAGAGACAAAAAGAAAGCACAGAACGAAATGAAGATGACGATGATATGGAGTTGGCAAGTTTTATATTGGTTTTGGTTTAGTTTCATATTGCTTTTTATAACTTTAGGATAAGTGCTTTTGTCAGGACTATTGTTTTTCTCCTAGGAATAAGTATGCTGAAAGCTGTTGAACTTAATCTAATCTAAAAATATGTAAATGTGTCATATTGTGCATTTTGGTAGAGCATTTGGAGATTTCCTCCTTTTTTAAGGAAAGCGCATGCTTCTTGATCCAAGGGAGGCTCTGTGTTAGAATTTCCCTACCTTAATTTAGATAGATCGGGTGAAGTTATTACTACAACTTGTATTTCACCAAATGCAAGTCAGCAGTCTGACACTGTAATAATTCACGATAGGATGAATGATTGCACTGCAAGGAAGCCCTGGGCTAGGGAAACTTCAGGGTAATGTTTACACTCAGTGAACCTTAGAAATTAAGAGAATTGTATTAATGAGTCATGGAGTATATGACATGTATGGGCATTCCATTATGTGGAAACACAAATAAAAAAGATATGTATTCACCTAGGTACACTATAAAAACTCTAATTAGCAATTCAATTGCATAACTTTCAACATTAGAGACTGTTAAGTAGTATCTCAACTGACAAACACTCTAAAGCCTTGCCCTGCAGCACAAGTCATGGATGGTACTATACCAACACAAAACGTCCAGAGGATGAAAACAAAGATTGAACCAGAATTGAGAAAGTTGAGTTACTTGGAAAGGCTAAAGGCATTAAATTTGCCCAGCATGGAAGGGAGAAGAGTAAGGGTTGACATGATCACAAACTTTAGGATTTTAAACCAGATTAATAATTTAACTGGAGTTCTTTAGTTATGGAGACTCTGTTGCTGTGGCCACCCCTCTGAGGGAGTTCCAGTTGGAACAGACATCAGAGATATAGATAGATAGATAGATAGATGAATTAATAATTTAGACAGTGAACAGTTCTTCAAAATATGTGGGGATGGAACAATTGGCCTGCAGCAGTGGTGTGTGATGTCACCATGGTTGTTCAATTTGTTTATGGATGGGATGATGAGGGAGGTAAATACAAAAGTCTTGGAGAGGGGGGTAAGTATACAGTCTATGGGGGATAAGAGGACCTACGAAGTGAGTCACTTGTTTGCTGATGATACAACACTAGTGGTAGATTAGAATGAGGAACTGCAGAGGTTGGTAACTAAGTTTGGAAAAGTGTGTGAAAGGAGAAAGTTGAGAGTGAATGTGAATACAAGCAAAGTTATTAGGTTTAGCAGGGTTGAGGAACAGGTTAGTTGAGGTGTTAGTTTGAATGGTGAAAAATTGAAGGAAAAGAATTGTTTTAGATACCTGAGTGCGGACATGGCAGTGAATTGAACCGTGGAAGCAGAAATGAGTCATAGGGTGGGAGAGGGTGACTAAGGTTTTGAGAGTGATGAAGGATGTGTGGAAAGAGAGAATGTTATCTGGAAGGACAAAAATGTATATGTCTGAAGGAATAGTAGTTCCTGCAATATTATACGAATGTGAGGCATGGGCTATAGATAAGGCTGTCTGCAAGAGGGTGGATGTGATGGCAATGAAATGTTTGAGGACATGTGGTGTGGTTTGACACAATACCACATCTTGTTTTGTTTCATGTTTACATTTCTGAGCCAACCCCTCTCTTTTTTGGCCAAAAATTTTACCGTTTGATTTCAGAATGGATCCATTTTCATGCACTCTTGGGAAGTTTATTAAAGAAAGTTTATGATTTTTGCTCACCTAAATGTATTCAGAATATTTTAGATCTCACCAGGAATTTCCTAGGATATCATTTTCCTCCTCTCGGAGCAGAACTAGTCATGCTGGCTCATCAAAGGCTTTATGTTAGAGCACAAAATGTTTGGGAAGTAGCATCTACCTTTGCCTACGTTTAAAAATCTAGGTGGCCCTGGAGTTTTCCTCCTCTTAGAGAGTCTTTTTCAATACATCTTTGATTGCCAATGAAGGTATATATCCCTGTTTGTTTGTAATCTGACGTAAAAAAAATTTCTTTAAACTTATGCCTTCTTGTGGAGGCTGGTAGGAGGAATGCCCTGTGAACAATTCCTCCTGTTCTTCATACCCTACCTGGTCTTCCTTTCTTTTTTAAAAGACTTTTTGTCAATGCCTTTTGGTGGTTGCTTTGGGTTGGCACTACTTTCTGTGTGATTTGAGTGCTTTAGCAGAGAAAGGAAAACCTAAGAGGGGTGGTGTAGCAAAGATTCGTCACCCTTTTAATGAAGTCTGGAAGTAATCCTGACCTGGTTTTCTCGGGGAATATCTCATTGCTTGCAAGGCAGCACCTCAGAGAGAAAAGGTTTGTCACTTATCAGAACCTTTCTTTTTCTTATATCTTGTCTAAATTGAATTTGACCAAAGGAAATAATGATAGATAGGAAGGTACTTCCACTCCTTTATAAGAAAATCTAAATCATTTGCTAGAAGTATGTGAAATATAAGAGGTTCTTTAGAGTAATTATTATATGATATTCCCTATGAGTAGTCAACTGAGAATTGAGATTTTATCCCAGATTGTATCTTTTTCTAGAAACCCCTTGACTTGTTTCTTCCTGAGGGTGGAGGATTGACACTTGCAACTGCAGTTTTCCTCAAAGACATGCATTCTGTTGGCAAGAATCCAACTCTAAATCCAGGACATCTATTTGGCCAGGTAAGTGATGACAGCTGTTCATTCATTCAAGGAAAAAAAGGGATTTAGAACAAAGATTGTCCAGGATTTGAACTGACCTCATTTATTCTGATAAAGCAGATTTAAGGAAATAGTTTTGCAGAAATCATTGTCACTATGCCATCACCAATATCCATGCTTTCTCATCAGTATGTGCCCCATATAATTTTAGCTTGGTTAGAATGGAGGTTCATCCCAATTCATGTATCAGAGAATTAAACTTTGATATTATACTGTGTCATGTAGTAAGAGTAACATCCCAGAAACAGAACATTTAATCATGTAAAATTTCATTTAAATTTTGATTTGAGAAATGTAGAATCACAGGCATGGGTATTATGTCTCCTTAAGGTAATTCAGTGTCCCTACCTTGTAGTCAGTCTTCAGTGTTGGGGATGAGAACCCCAGTTCTGTAGGATTAATACTCCCATAAAGGCGCATTCTTTTATGTCCTCGATCCATTCCGTATGAATGGGATTGGAGTAAATGAATAGGTGAATAAAGGTATGGGTAAATGGCAGGTGCAGGAAGATTTGCAAAGCCAGAGATAGATTATTTAATTTTTCCTGTGATAGATAATTACTACATTTGTTATGAATCCATGAAATATCCTTATTTTAATTAATATCATTAGATCTCCATAATTATATATATGTATCTGTTTCTACCTATCTGTCTGTCTATCTATATCTATATACATATGTTTTTTATGCTTGATTACCATTTCCTGTATTAGTGAGGTAGTGTGAGTTACAGATGAAGAAAGGCCACATCCGCTCACATCCATTCTATTTCTGTCCTTTGTAATGCACCGAAACTGCAGCTCTTTCCACAACTAGGCTCCACAGACCTTTCCATGGTTTAACCTGGATGCTTCATATGCCCTTGGTCAGTCCACTAACAGCACATTAACCCCAGTATACCACATCGTTCCAGTTCACTCTATCCTGTGTGCACCTTTCACCCTCCTGCATGTTCAGGCCCTGATCTCTCAAAATCATTTATCACTTCGTCATTCCACCACTCACTACCCTTTCTAATTGGCCCACCTCCCACCTTAGGCATGCCATACTATTATAATTATTGTTATTATTGTTATTATTATTGTTATTGTTTTTATTGTAACCCTAGGACCTCTTTTATGAGGTTCCTGCAGTTTCAAGACTGCATTCCAACAAGGAGGAGGGGAAATGATGGATTTCTAAAGAGCAAGAAGTTCTTCAACAATGCTCTACTTATCTTTGTCCTTTAATAAAGATACTACCTAACCGAAGGTGATTTTTCATATATCACATGAAAGTAAAGTTTTACTATGTATTTTCATGTTTGAATGGTACATGCTGAAAGGAGGTTCAATTGGAAAAGTGATAAAGTATGTACATTACTGTACAGTGTATGAGTGATTGAAAATACCATATAGGTATTGATAAATACTGTATTGCATAAAGGTATGAAGATGATATTGAAATTTATAACATATATGACCATTTGAAAAATAGAATAAGTCAGTAATCATCCAACACAATAACACTGTACGAAGGGGTGCTATATTAATTATGGAATAAGCAAACAAATCAGGAGGAATACTTATGTGAATTATTCATGTTTGAGAGGTGTCTGTACAAAAGAGAATTAATATGGAATTGAAAAAAAAGAAAAAAAAGAATGGCTATCAAGAATAAAGAAGAAATTTCAGTCAGAATTTAGAGTTTGTATGAAAGACAGGCAAATATGTGATCATGGAAGGATCTTACAGAAAATGAACTGGAAAGTTTTAGTAATACAATTATTAATTCCATAGCAATTTCTAGTAAAGATGATAAAATATTTAAAAAGATCAAGTTTTATGAGAATGGTAGCAAATTGAAATTTGAGGTGTAATAAGCAAAACAACTTATGCTGACAGTTTCAACAATTTAGTACGAGTCCAAAAGGCAGTTAGGCATACACGACAGAAATCATATTCCAGCCAATATATTAAGAGAACAAAAAGAAACACCTCCAAACAAATGTGTTCAGTAATTTCAAATGGAAGAATGGTTTTTAATTTACCTTTTTTCTTCCACTTTATTAGATCATTTGATTATTCTGTTCTCAATTGCTCCATCAAAATATGAACAGCTGGTGTTTCCTTGATAATGAATAATGGGAGTCATCTGTGGGGAACCTGAGGTCAGATATCAAAGCCATACATTGACTGGATTTAGGATGTTCATAAATGCACATTTTCATTTTCATTTAGAAGTTTATAATCTTATTTGTTTAAGGCTTGATTTATCCAGTTTTTGATTTATTGATGGGCTTACAAAAGCATGTTTCATGCTGTATTTGAGTTGTAATTACTTTTCTCAAACATGTACATATAAAGTTTTCTCTTCACAGTTGTATAAACTATTTCTTATATGTTTCACCCTTTAAAGTGTTTCTGTTTTCCTAAAGTTTTGTTGAAGATGAAATATAATTTCTTGTGTAGCATAATAGTAGCATTGTTTTCATTGTTTTGGTGCTTTTAACTTAATTGTTTTTATTGTCAGCTGCATGGAATGGATGCATCAGTAAGTGCTCTTGTCATATATTTAAATGGTAGCTTTTGATATGGTCCAATGGATGTAGTGCAGTAGTTGTTCATTTCAAAAATGTCTTTTGTTATAATTCATTGGTAAACTTAGAAGTATGCATACAGTATAATGAATGAAATTATTAGTCTTGCAACACACATCAGTTTATTGTGCAGAGAGAAAAATTAAGTAGTGCCTTTACTAGGTATAGGGTGTTTGCACAGTTTGGCACACTGGACATGAGATAGGGATATTTGTGAGTGACTTGAAAGTTTTTATGCACTTGCTTTACCCCATGTAAGTGGGAAATGGATTAGATAGATAGTAGGTTGTTAGATTAGTAGAAAGAGCTGGTGTACATGATCAACACCTTTCAAGATGAGATTTTGGCAGTAATGTTTTTGGGTAATGTTCCAGTTTATGGGCATCACTAATTAAAAATTGAATGTGGATGAAAAGCATATTACTAGAACCTATGCTTGATGAAAAGGATTAACTAGAGAAGCATAATATCTTACATTATTTTTACTTTTGAAAAGTGACATAAAAGAAATGAAGATTAGGTAAGCTATGGGTAAAACTAAGTGAAACTATATTCTTTATATCTCTTACGCCTGTTCCAACTGGAACTCCCTCAAGGGGGTGGCCACGGCAATAGAGTCTCCATAACTAGTGTACTCCAGTGCCGCTTCTTAGGATGTAGTGAAAATATTATAAAACAACAGAACCTATGGGAACTGTACTTAACCTCTTGTACAGGCTGATTTACTCATTTTTCAGTACACTACTTGAAATATACTAAAGATATCGTTTTCTTTCTGTCATATTAGTTGCATGTATTTGTAGGAGGTAAACACACTCAGCGAACACTATTACTCTTAGCACGCTAACTTCCCAGCAATATAATGCTAATGACATAATAATATTCACATTTTTCTTCAACTGAAAATGCCTTAGATTCAGGGTGCTGTGGGAAGTTAGGTGGGGTTTTCATAAGTTCTGTTGAATTCTAGAAATGTAACCCCCTTACTTTTCCCCACATATTTTCCCACATCATTTTAGCCCCTAGACTGCCATTATCTTTAGTTTTAGCATAAAATATAATGCTGCAAATCATGTTCCGTAGTCAAATTCACTTCTGCTCAGTATAATGTTTTCACTGATGTTCATTTTTTTCCAGAGTTTTTTCTGTGTTGCTGCAGGGTCAAAAAATTTTATGCAGTTCTTGAAAGCATACAGGGTTGATATGATTCATACTTTACTTCATGAAGGAGGATTTCTTTATTGAATTTTTTCCAGTTATCAGCTGAAACTCCTGAGTATTTTTATTGACTAAGAAATATAGGAAAGTTGCTTGAACACCTTCACTACTCCACTTGCTCTGTAACATGCATAGAGATTGACTTTTACATCTCCATATATCATATGATGATTTTTACCAATAATGTTATGATATTTGCTTATAGGTTGGAAAATAATTGTCCATTGTTTGCCAGTTTTTGTCCTTAACTAAACCTTATCAACTGCACTGCTGTTAAGTCTTCTCTTAAGATTGGACACAGTCAAAACAGTCAGTTAATGAAGTGATGGGTTAACCTGACAGACCATGCATGCACAGCCTAAACCTGTGCTTTAGGTCTTTAAACCTTAAGGTTCTAAAAACCTGTTGGGAGCATTTTTTATGTACAGTGCCTGTTAATGGAGTCCTAGTCCTTTTCCCTTGAATGATAAACTAATATGATAGAGAAATAGGTTTTATCATTCACACTGTTTGTCATGTACCAACAGGTGTATTATTTAAATGTTTTGTATGGTTTGATTAATGTAGCTAAAGTTTCTTTTTACATTACAGATATGCAAGAAAAGCACACAGTTCCAGGGTTATGAGCAGCAAGATGCACATGAACTCCTCCGCTGTCTGCTTGAAGCAGTACGTAATGAAGAGATTTTAAGAGCAAAACGAGCTATATTACGAGCCTTTGCACTATCTGAAAAGACTGACCCAAACACTGTTAGCCCACGACTTAAGAATATGATCAAGGGATATGGTAGACAAGCAACACACACAATTATTGATCAAATATTTGGAGGCCATTTAATTAGTACAGGTGAGGTTTTAATTTCTTATTCAGACATACTTTCAGACTAAGCCAGATGATGTTTGTATGTCCATAGTCAGTAATGTATTTGAAATTTATCATAAACAAGAATATCTTGTCAGATTTCTTGACACTAGAAGGAACCTCTGTCCATAAGTTGTGAATGCAGCAGGCTACTTCAAGATTTGGTGTCATTAAATGCATTATTCATGTTGATAATATTTGATATCCTAACATATGACAGCTAGAGAATGGATGTGACCCTTTTTCATGTTTCCTGGCACTACCTCGCTGATGTGCTGTCAGTGAAACATCTGGGGTAAACCATGGAAAGGTCTATGGGGCCTGGATGTGGATAGGGAGCTGTGGAGGGAACAAAGAGAAGCGGAAGACCATATTGGAGGTGGAATGACGGAATGAAAATGATTTTGAGCAATTGAGACCTGAACATGCAGGAGGGTGAAAGGCATGCACGGAATAGAGTGAATCGGAACGATGTGGTATACTGGGGTCGACGAGCTGTTAATGGACTGATCCAGGGCATGTTTAACTTTTGGGGTGAACCGTGGAAAGGTCTGTGGGGCCTGGATGTGGATAGAGCTGTGGTTTCAGTACATTACTCATGATAGCTAGAGACTGAGTGTGAGTGGATGAGGCCTTTTTCTGTCTGTTTCCTGGCACTACCTCGCTGATGCAAGGGGTGGCGATTCTGTTTCCTATGGGAGGTATGTGCACATATGTGTATATATATATATGTTAGTGGATGGGTCTTTCTTCATGTTTCCTGGTGTTACCTCGCTAACATGGGAAATGGTGATCAAGTATGTTAATGAATAAACTTTTCTCATGTATCTTACATGGAAGCATTATTTTATTTGAAATTAAGAATACACAAATCATGGTATAGTGTATGGCTTATTCTTTATCCAGTAGTTTTACACCATGTATAATATTTATAAAAAATTTACCCTATGCTGATTTCAGGGTCTGTCTTTTACCCATGCAGCTCATTTTGTACTCAGACTTCCCTGTAGAGAGCCTGATCTACTTAGTTGTTTGATGCTGTTACACAGCAAACCCATAGTAGGACAAACTTTACTGTATGAGAATTTGGCTTCTTAAGAACCCTTTGGACCCTACTGGACTGTTTTGAAATTTCAAGTCAAAACAAGATCTGCCTTGGTCACTGCATGCCAGTTTGAGATAAGCCACTTCTTAGCCTTTAATGCCTCACCCTTGACAGGCCACTGAGAGGGCAAGTCTAGCTCATTGTGCGCTGAGGCTCCTATCTAATCTTGCTACTGACTGCTTGTACCAAATGTTCCTACATATTGTTCCTATCTACTAATTCTACCAAATGTTTCTTTCTAATACTTCAACCTAAATTTTCCTATCTACTATTTCTATCTATTGCTCCTATGACCTTGTCAGAAGTTAGGGCTAGCACATAGCACTCACCACAGGAAAATATAGATTTACAAAGAATGAGCTTACGAAGAATGAGCTTTGTGAGTTAAGTGTTGTTAAGTGTTATGTGTGACAAGGAGAGATTGTATGTTTGTGGATAAAATGCCAGTATTTCATGTGTGCGTGAGGCAGAAAGAAAAGATGGCTACTTGGGTCAGAGGTGTGCATCTTGACAACCATTAATTTGCTGGCTCAGTACGAAGCTGTTACTAACTCTTGTGATAACCAGGCAGGTAGTTTTGGTAATATACCTCCCTGGTCGTTTGTTGCCTACTTACTAGTACCTACTTCTAGATGAAAGTGATTATAGGATTAACGAATTACTTGTAAACTTCTGAATATTTTTTTTTTGGTTTGTGAAAAAATTTTCTTCCTATCTAAATGTCATCCCATGTAAGATACACCTCAAACATTTCATTTCAAAATCTTTCCTTATTATTTCAGTATTTTGTGAGGAGTGTCATTGGTCTTCACAAGTGTTTGAGCCCATGATGGACTTGTCTCTCCCAATAAATGAAGAAAAGGTAATAGTATATCATCCCATGACTTGAAGAGGTTATTCCACACTTTTATGTATATTCATGTTAATTTTTTATGCTTGTCTGCCATTTTCCATGTTTAACGAGGTAGCACCAGGAACAGATGAAAAAAGCTGCATTTGCTCACATACATTCCTCAGCTGTTGTGTGTATTGCATTACAACCACAGCCCCATATCCACAACCAGGCCGCTTAGACATTTTCCTGGCTTTCCCTGGCTGCTTCATATGCCTGTTTCAGTCCATTGACCTTATGTTACCTCTTCAATGCCACATCACTCCAATTCACTCTATCTCATTCATGCCTTTTACCCTTCAGAATGTTCAGGCCCCAACCATTCAAAATCATTTTCACTCCATTCTTCCATCTTCAGTTTGGTCTCCCTTCAGTCCCTTCTTGTTCCCTCCATTTCAGACACATATATCCTTTTTGTCAACCTCTCTTCAATCATTCTCCTTATGTCCAAACCATTTCAGCACATCCTTTTGTGCTCTCTCAACCACACTCATTTTATTACCCACATCTTTCTTACCTTTTCATTACTTACTCAATCAAACTACCCCTCACCACACATTTTCCTCAAAAATTTAATTTCCAACACATCAACCCTGCTCTGTGCAACCTTATTAAACTATCCCATAGACTTCCTTGATTGCTTCATCTCTAGCAGTGCATAATATTCTTTTTACAATTTCACTTAATTTCCTTTGTACCTTTGTTTTTATGATCCCAGGTGTATGTTCCTGTACATCAGTCTTCTTTTTCAGTGTCTGTTGGTCTGCTGCTGAAATTGCTCCTTCTACACCTTCTTGGCCTCTGTTGTCAAAAGATTCTGTATGTGTTTTAGTCCTTTCTTTTTCTGAACAGTTATTGAAATTGCTCCTTCTGCATCTCCCTGCATACTGTTGTCAGTGGATTCTGTATACATTTTAGTCCTTTTCTCTAAGTGAACAGTCCTTAAGACATCTAGAAAAGACTCATTAGACCTTTTTTGTTTTTTGATAAATTCACCATCTCTTTCCCTATGAACCCCCTGAATCTCTTTGAAATGAGTTTTTGTATATACCCACTGATTGTATTTGTTAGTCCCTAAGTTCCACTTTCATCACTTGTCACCATTCATAATCCTTGAATTGATTTCTCAGTTTCTTTAACTCCTTTGTGTTAACTTCTGTTCTTGCTTTTATAACAGATTTTTATAACATATCCAAACATATTTTCTCTTGTGGTTCCTCTTTCATCTCAACCTTTTGTCTTTTACGTATAGATCATTTTATGGCTTGCTTATCTTGGTATACTCCCATATTTGTGTTCATACCAGACTGTAGTCCAGTTTGAAACAAAATTTTGTTAAATACATAGCTTTGTTAATGTCTGTTGACAAGTTTATCCCAGCTTTCCTCTCTAATTTCCCTGCATTTTTATGACCTATATTTATTTTTTTGTTGGCTCAGACATTGCTAGAGGTCTTACACTGATCCTCTAAAGTAATTATAGTAACAGAAATAAAGTTTACCAGCAGAAAATGGCTTCAATCATGAGACCTTGAATCTTTAACTGACACTAGCATTGTTGCCTTTTTGTTGCACTAAAACTTTACTCCCTTTCATCAAGTCAAAGCCACACTTTTGTTTAGAAAGTTTCAGTTTTTTAAGTGAGTGAGTGGCTATCATTAGGGAAGTAGGCAGCTAACGACCAAGGAGGTATATTACCAATACTACTCGCCTGGGTATCAGGAGGGTTAGTGACATTTGCTTAGTGAGTCAGCACTTTAGTGGTAGTTAAGTTGCTCTCCTCTGACCCAGGAAGCTGTCTTTTCTTTCTGCCTCACTAACATTTTGACTACTGGCATTCTGTGCATAAACTTAAAATCTCTCCTTGTCATATGTAACACTTGACTACACTTAACTCATGCAGGTCATTCTTTGTAACTCTAGATTTTTTCTGTAGTGAGCACTGTGTGCTACCCCTGCCTTTTGGCAAAATGGTAAGAGCAGTAGATTGAAGAAGTAGGTAGAAACATTAGGTAGAAGCAGTAGTTAGGAGCATTAGATGGAAGCAGTCATTAGGAACATTAGACAGGAGCTTCTGCAAACACTATGCAAGAGTTGCCCTCTGCCAATGGCCTGTTAAGGGTGAGGCACTAAAGACTAAGAAGAGGTACTGGAGTTCTTTAGTTATGGAGACTCTGTTGCCATGGCCACCTCTTTGAGGGAGTTCCAGTTGGTACAGACTCCAGAGATATAGTTTTGTATTCTTAAAACTTGGCTACTTTTGCTAACTTCCCAATGTTACTCACTCATTCTCTTATAAATTGAATCTTAAGAAACAAAAATTAGGAGAAGTCTATTTACTGGAGTTGGCAGCACTCCTGGGTATTCGTTTTGAAACTGAGAAACTTCACTCCCAAGTCCTGTTAAACTCCCAAAATTTGTCACCCTCAACTTAATTTTCAATGCACATATCACTTCACATTCTATTCTCCCAATTTTATTATTGCATCTTAATTTTGAGCTGTAGGCCTTCCAGAAATCTTGAAAATACAGGTTGAATTGTGTATGTTCTTCCCTGTTCAATGTATGTCTCAAATAAAAGTGTAATTACTTGTTTGTATTTAACTGTCTTTAGTGTATGGGGAGGGAGTTTTACACACGTGAGGCCCCATCTGTTGAACATTCTCTAATGTCATACAGCTTCATGAATTTAATTATGGTGTTGGCATACATGTGTGTGTTTACACATTCATTTTTACTTACAAAACAGAGCTGGGAAGTTGTACTACCCTAGATAATATTATATTTCACAGAGATATTGGTACATGATGTGGAAATATGCTCACTACAGAAATTTGTTAGTGTTAGGCTATGGCTGGTATGTTCTAGTTTTAGTACAGTATGCATGACAGCAAGAGTATAGGTTATGCAATTGAGTTCACTTTTTGTTTGTCCCTTATGCTACCTAATTTATGCAGGAGGAGCAATAAGATTTAAAAAATGATCTTTTCCTTATATTCATTAGAGGTCATCCGCAATCATATCCACCGTATCAAATTGGGAAGGGAATTTATGGTAATAGATAGATGGGCACACTATTTATGTTTAAGTCTGGTGGCCTTAATGCCTTTCACCTACAAACTAAGTCCTTTGCTTTGATGACTTTAACATAAACCACAGTGAATAGCTAAAATCATCCTTTGCAGATAGTAGGGTTATTGAATACCCCCTAAATTTTCTGTTCTTTATGATCTTAAGCTAATTATCACCCATGTGTTCCAGGTCATTGTGACACTATCCTGGGCACTTTTTTCACCTTAATCCCTTGCACAGTAGCTACACGGTTGTTTCACCTGATCCCAAACATGTCCATCATTTTGTTGTCTGTAATTTCACTTTTTAAACCCCTTGTCACTATAACATAGGCTTTCTTGTATTACTTGCAGGACAATCATGAAAATTTGTGTAATATTTCTTTTGGGATAGTTACTGCCTCTCTTTGGGTAATGCCACTGTCACCACATATATCAGAGGTTTTCGTTGCAGTAATGAAAGTATGTATGCCTCATTCCTAAACGACTATCTTTATGTAAGATGTGTTTTTCTATCACTTTAGTTCTGAAGCCGTTCAGGCAAAGGGTTTGGCATATCACACCTGGAAAATTTCTTTCATTCAACTTGCATTCATCTTTCATCACATTATGAAAATATGTAAGTATGTTATTTGGTTTTGGTACATTGTACAAGACAGTAAGAGATTGGATGTGTAAATAATGCTACTGTTCATTTGTTCCAGACTAACTCTGAAGGAAGGTTTAAAGAAAAAATTATTTGTGAGATGAAGATCTCTCTTATGCAGAAAAAGTGTGATGCTTTCTCTTTACTGATTGATCTTTCTGGTTGACCAAAAGCATCTTTAACCACTTCTCATTATTTACTTTTCCTTTATTTCTCCATGTCATTACTGTTGCTACATAGGTGTTTTCCATTTGATAAAGACACTCTTTTTAGTACTAATTCCTTTATGTGTAACTCATACATTCCCTCTCCCTATGATGCATCTCCTAGTAATCCTGTGCCTATTTTTGCTGGCCTTCACTTTTCTTTAGCCTTTCACAGAAAAGTTTCAGACATTATAAAACTTTTAAAGAAGAAATGACTTGATAATTACTATACCATTTCATAAGTATACTTAAATAGATTTTACAACATATGTAGGTGAACTTGTTCAGCATAACTGACTTGTTCCTGAGCCTTAGACAGTTTAAGGAATAAGTTTTGGATTTGAACAGAAATATGTTACATTAGACGAAAACCACTTTTTTTATGTTTTTTTTTTTTCTCCTCTCTTTTAGGGCAAACCAAAGAAAGCCTCCCCAGATGATGAGAGTGTATTTGACTGTTTTGGTAGACCTACTAGTAATCATACTCTTTCCAAACATCAGTTAAAGAAACAAAAAAAAGCAGACAAAAAGCAGCATCGTCATACGAAGAGGCATAGCAGAGGAGGAAGTTTAGCACCTTCTTGCATTCGAGCTAATGCAGAGGATAAAGAAGAAGAGGCGAGTAAAAAGACAGTAATAGAAAATGAAAAAATGAAAAGGCGAATCACAGAAAAGAGTCGACCTGAAGATAAAGTGGAAAGAACAAAGGTAGAGGAAGGGAGGAAGGCCAGTGAAGGAGAGCCTGTGGAAGTGAAAAGAGGTGAAAGTTCTAAGTTTAAGCAGCTGATGGCAGCAAGGAAAATTGAAAGGAGAATTATTCAAAGTGAAGAGGAAGAGAGTGATGAGGATTCAGAGTATGATGTGGAAGAGGAGGAGGAGGAGGAAGAAAATTCCGCTGCAGGCAAAAATATCACTGGAAATATGCAGACAAAGGATACTTCATCAGATATTATACATGAGGATAAGGAGAGTGAGAAAAAAACAGCTCACTTAGAAGTAAACAAGGACTCTTGTGAATTCAGGGAAGACAAACAAATTTCAGGAACAGAGAAGAATGAAAATGGAGAAAGTAGTGAAGAGGAAGAGGAGGAAGACGATAATGAAAGTGAGTTAGAAGAAACAGAAAGTGAAAGTAAAACCAATGAAAGTGACATTGCCAGTTCCAAGAAGAAGGGATCATCTACAGGTAAATACATTTTTTTGTAAATTTGAAATAATTACTTTAATCAGACTCTATTTGCTAATTTACTTCTCCTCATGAATATTGTCTGGAACATATTACTTCCCCTCTCTAAATAGGCCCCAGTCTAGCATTCTCTTCTTTTTAACCAGTTTGTGTCATTTAGTTTATCTGAAAAGATTCTATGCTTTCTGTTTTGTTCTGTTATGGTTTGGTGAAAAGGGAGGAAAAAGAGAAATCCTGTTTTGGGTTGGTAAGAGAGAGGAGAAAGAGAAATCCTAGTATGATTGGGAATTAGAACTTAATTGAAATTGTAGCATATTAACCTCTTTAGTCCTATGCATGTACCTCGTACACACATGAAAATTGTGCTGATATTTCCCTTTCATTTTTTGATATCTGATGACATGTAATGATGCCTTATGTCTCAGCAGTAACAAATCACCTTTGGAAATTTCACAGCTGTCAGTCACCTTGCAAATATCATGGTGGAAGGGTGCTTGTCAAAGTGCTCATACGGAAGCTATGATAGTGATACTCATGCATCTTCCAGCTTCAAACATAAGCATTCAGTGATGCAGAAAGAATTAAGTTGAAATTTTCAAGTAAAGTAGTGATACACAAGGATATGATGGTAATTACCTCCATGAAGTTTTATTTGGGTCCCATGATGACACTTACATGAAAGAAACATGTTCATACCCAGGTACACAAACTATTATATTGGTAAAGAAGTTCAAAGGGATTCCAGCTGCTTTTTTGTTTGCTTTTTTATTTTTATTTTTATATTTTTTAACTTTATATTGAATTGATTTATAAAGTCTTCCTCTTTTCAACAGACTTGGGGAATCCAAAAATAAACCAGACTTAGAACCAAAAGAATGAAACATCCAACTTACAGAATTGATCACACATTGAAATACCTTGATATGTAGACAAAGGGACATCATTTAGAATCTGAAATCCCTAAAGATTTCAAAGGCTTTAGAGAACTGAAAAATGTGACGTTGGTGTTAGAATTAATAACGATTATTTTAGGATTGCTAATAAGGTGGTATAAATTCATTCTTGGATCTGAATGTATACATGTAAGACAGATTTATCAGCTAGTCTGTTCCTTAATTTTTTGGGTAAGGCACAAATATCAGTATTTCCACTGTCAGAAAATAAAGATATTAAAGAATTGTTTGTTAAGACCTTAGTTAACATGAAAACTGTTTTTTAAGTCCTTGGTTAAAATGAGAATCAACAGTGACTATTTATGAGGAATATTATCATTAAAATCTGTCTACAGTGTATTTATCTATTATTGTCATGAACTCCATTTCCAGCTATATATGGTGGACAGGTGCATACAGCTTCTGAAACCACTTATACATGTCCTCAACACATGCCTAGTGTGTTAAACGAGACTTGGACTTCCACACCTTTAAAAATTCTTGTTTATGTGCTTTGCACACAAATTTGACAAGTCAAGTGAGACTGACTTTTTCATTCACATTTTGACACACAAAAGGCTTCCATTGCATGCAGTGTGCTACTGTTACTCTTGCATCTTCTTTTTCTTTTTTTTTCTTTATATAATATCCTTAACCTTAGTAGGATATCACTGCATGTATCCCTCTCTTCCATGATAGATACCTATCCTTTCACTTTTGACTCTTCTCTCATTACTGTGCTTTCTACTTTCATTATTGTATTTCATTCCCAACTTGTGGGATGGATTAGGTAAATTCAGCCTCCAAAGCATCAGTCACATACATCCTGAACCTGTGCTTAGTGAATTAAAGTGAAGCATGGACTTCCAGTCTTGTAAAAGTGCTTCTTAATTTTTAACTTTGCACTAATTTCTTTCCTCAATTAATGGCAGTGTCCATTCATGACACTTCCATATACAAATTGCTTCCATTGCATCTGATTCCCACTGCACTGACATCTTCATCTGAAATTTCCCTGCCATTGATCAATTCTCTCCTTACATCTGCCCACATCTTCTGTGGTTTGCCTCACTTTATTTTAGCTTCTTCTGTGTTACAGTATATCATATTAAGCATATCATTTATACGTTCTACCTGACTATTCCATTTTTTGAAAACTTTTGTCAAAGTGCTTTTCTAAGGACTTCTTCACATCACATATCCTGACTTCATATTTCTTCATTCTGGCTATTCTCCTGATTCCAAATATTATGCAGATTATCCAATCCTACTCCTTTTATATTTTACCTACCCTGACCTTAGTACAATGTGGTTTCACAGCCATACATCAGGATTGTAATGAATGTGCTTTAATGCAAGCTTCTTGCTCTTTCACTTATTTTTTTTTATTCACCTGAGCTTTCAGTTTACGTAGATTTTCTGCCCATGCATGACTGTATTTTTATCTTCATTAGTCCTGCTACCATTCTTACTAAATTTCACCCCTAAATATTTAAACTACTCCACAACTTTCATTTCTTTACCATGCAAACTGATGTTCCAGGCTGACTTCAAAACTAGCGTCTTAATTTTTAGTTTTTAATTATATTCACACTCATTGTCCATCTGTACACATGCATGATCAGATTGACCCAGCATCCTATTTAGCTCTTCCCCTGAGTTGACTAACTACACGGCATCATCTGCTTACAACAGATATGGTAACATTTATCAATTCAATGTGACTAGGTATCCTGCCACATTCAACCCACCTTGCTCTCATCTCTCGCAGGGCTTTGTTCATAAGAACATTGAATGACAATTGTGTTATCACACTTCCTTAAAGCACTTCTACATTTATTGAAGAACCTGCACTTATGTCCCCATTTATGCTCTCACGTAAAGAGATTTCATTATATATGCTCTTAACAGCATTCAGAAGTCTTTGATGCACTCTTTATAGTCTTAGAATTCCCCAGAGTGTTTTCCTATTTAATTTCTTGTATATTTTTTTCTAAATCCAAGAACACTGCATGCACCTTGTTTTTCCCATTACTTATGTAAGAACAAAAATCTTCTCTGTTCACACAATCTTATTTATTCACCCATGTTCATCACCACTAAGGGTTTCATTATTCCTTTAAATGCAATTATTCATTGTCTTACCATACATACACCTTGCCAGTTATGCTAAGCAGACATTTTCTTTACTTCAATACTGTAATGGACCAAATTCATAAATAGATATAATGTTGTAGGTAATCATCTTTACATATAGGTTTCAGTGGAATTGCTTAAATCGTTTTTATGCTTAGCAGGTATTTTTGTCTTTTCTTTTAGAAAATCAAAACAGACAATAGAGATTGTTATTTAAGATTCTCTTTTTTTTTTTTTTGATTACTGGTTCATTCCAGAAATTTCAAATGGTTTTGACCAAGTCAGCTTTTATACCTCTAAAGAGGAATTCTTATGACTTTCCTTAACTAGACTAGTAGTGGAGTTAAACAGTCCAGATAGCTGTGGAGAGAAATCATAGTACAGTATTACAAGAAAGACTAATCATTGACTCTTTATGAACAGAGATCAGTGATGCTGATATTGAAGACAATACAGACTCTGAGAGAGTGAGGCACAACTATCATAACACACGGCAGCCTTCCATTATTGTTGAACAGTCAGAAAATGAAACTAGAATGAGTAATGGTGGGATTATCACCAATCACAGGTGAGTTCCTTTCAGTACTGATATTAACCATTAACTCAGTGCAGAACCCTAAAGTAGTGCACCTATTTTTTTAGTTGTTGAAGGGGTTGTTGATTAATTGATGCATCTTGACAGCTCTTAAATGTAATATTATATACTTTTGTATTGTATTACTACATTCTGATAAATCACAGGTCCAAACCAAACACCTGAATATATTACTTTGAATTTAGGAAGCAATAATTGTTAGATTTTAATAGTTTGTAGAAATGGGACTGTAACTGTCTTTTCTTTCTGCCTCACTCACACATGGACTACTGGCATTCTGACCACAAACAGACAATCTCTCCTTGTCATTACTTAACACTTGACAACACTTAACTCACACAGCTCATTCTTTGTAACTCTAGATTTTCCTGTGGTGAGCACTATGTGCTGGCCTTGCATTTTGGCAAAATGGTTGAAGCAGTAGATAGAAGTAGTAGATAGAAACATTTAGGCAGAAGCATTAAGTAGTAGTAGGTAGGAGCATTAAGTAGAAGCAGTCATTAGGAACATTAGGTTGGAGTCTCTGGAAACATTGCGGTAGAGTTACACTCTACCAGTGGCCTGTTAAAGTGTGAGGCACTAAAGGCTAAGAAGCAGCACTGGTGTTCACTAGTTATGGAGAATATTACCATGGCCACCCCATTTGGAACAGGCATCAAATATATGCATAATTAGATAGGACTGAAAAAATAAAGCTTTTACGTAAGGGATTTATCTCTTAGTGAAATACACTTATATATATATTACTTACAGATATTCTCAGTTTTGATAACTGTTTATATGTTTAGTTGGTAGTAGTTAGTAGGCAGCCAATGACCAGGGAGGGTTAGTGACTGCTGCGTAGTGAGCCAGCACTCCAGTGGTTGTCAAGTTCCACTCCTCACACCTAGGTAACTGTCTTTTCTTTCTGCATCACCCACATGTGGACTACAGGCACTCTGTTCACAAACATCCAATCTCTCCTTGTCTTATGTCATATGTAACACTTGACAACACAACTTGCATAGATCATTCTTTGTAAGTGTAGATTTTCCTGTGATGAGCAGTATGTGCTAGCCCTCCCTTTTGGCAGAATGGTAGGAGTAATAGGTGGAAGTAGCAAGTAGGAATGTCTAGGTAGAAGTAGCAGGTAGGAGCATTGGGCAGGAACATTGGGTTGAAGTAGTCTGTAGGAATATTAGGTAGGAGCCTCTGCAAACACTGCACTGGACTTGACCTCTACCAGTGGCCTTTTAAGGGTGAGGCACTAAAGGCTAAGAAATGACTCTGGAATTCTCTAGTTAAAGAGAGACTCTTGCCATGGCCACCCCTAGAGTGAGTTCCAGAAGGGAACAGATGTCTGAGATATAAATAGATAGATAGATAGATGACTGTTCATGAAAGTTCTTTTAATATGCCTTTTCATATTTTATTATGGTATGATGAATTGCATGTAATCATGCTTAACTCATGTTAGTATGGTCTTTTATAGGTTGAACAGTGTCTTTACTTTTAAAAGTAATTTTGTTCTATGATTTTATTCTCCCTAAAGTTTAACGATATTCTCTCACCCCAACTCTCATTTGCCCTCTTTTTCAACCTTTGCACCTTCCTCTTGACCTCCTGCCGTTTTCTCTTATACATCTCCCAGTCATTTGCACTCCTTTCTTGTAAGTATCGTCCAAATGCTTCTCTTTTCTCTTTCACTAACAACTTTACTTTTTCATCCCACCACTCACTACCCTTCTTAATCTACCCACCTCCCACCTTTCTCATGCCACATGCATCTCTTGCGCATGCCGTCACTGCTTCCATAAATGCATTCCATTCCTCACCCACTCCCATCACTCCATTTGCTTTCACCTTCTGCCATTCGACACTCAATCGCTCCTTATATTTCTTCAAGCAAATCTTTCGAAGCTCACTTACTCTCATCACACTCTTCGCCCCGACATTCTCTCTTCTTTTTTGAAAATCCCTACAAATCTTTACCTTCGCCTCCACAAAATAGTGATCAGACATCTCACCAGCTGCCCTCTCAGCACATTTACATCCAAAAGTCTCTCTTTTACAAGCCTATGAATTAATACGTAATATGATAATGCCCGTTGACCATCTGTCCAGCTCACATACGTATAGTTGTGAATATCTCTTTTTTTAAACCAGGTATTAACAATCATCAATCTTTTTCAGCACACAAATCCACGAGCTCTTTATCATTTCCATTCACAACACTAAATACCACATGTGCACCAAATATACCCTTAACTGCCATATTACTCACCTTAGCATCTAAATCACCCATCGCTAGTACCCAGTCTCGTGCTCCAAAACTACTGACACATTCACTCAGTTGCTCCCAAAACACCTGCCTCTCGAGATCATTCTTCTCATGACCAGGTACATAAGCACCAATAATCACCTATCTCTCACCATCCACTTTCAGTTTTGCCTAAATTAATCTGGAATTTACTTCCTTACACTCTATCACACACTCCCACAACTGCGCTTCAGGAGTAGTGCTACTCCTTCCTTAGCTCTTGTCCTCTCACCAAACCCTGACTTCACTCCCAAGACGTTTCCAAACCATTCTTCCCCTTTTCCCGTGAGCTCCGTGTCACTCAGAGCCAGCAAATCCAGGTTTCTTTCCTCAAACATCTTACCAATCTCTCCTTTCTTCTCATCTTGCTTACATTCACACACATTCAGACACCCCAATCTGATGATTATGAATCGGTCGTAACCGCTCTGTTATCAATATCTGCCTAGTACAATTTCACGGAGTGATTGACGAGCTAACTAAAACGATTCATATCTTACTTTCTTGGATACTCAAGCTAATTGGAAAATCAATAAACACAGAGTTAGGGATGTTATTTGATACAAGTAGTTGAGCGTTAATTATCATACAGGAAAGGGTGAGGTTCTAATGGCAAATTGGGTTTACTTTTCTTCAAACTCTGATATTTTAGGAAATGCAGATTTCAAAATATTACTTGTAATTCCTTTAAAACTTGCCTTTCATAGGGATAATCAGTTGATTTCATGACTGCTATTTATTCAAAAGGACACCTGAGCGGTTCAGTGTTAAAGCGCAAACGAGCACACCGTTACAATGAGAGAGAGACACCGACGGTCAACCATATCCTTTAATCTACTGAGCCCAAATGATGAGCTTGTAAATGACAGTATAGGAAGCTTATTAGGGATATGAGGCACTGCAAATGTTGTTGGACAAATGCAGAGGGTGCAACAGTGATGAAATAATTACTGGAGTGCCGTTTTGGTGAGGTTGTTGCAGTGATGATGGTCACTGCGTAAACAGGCATATATTATCTCGTCATTATGCCCCTCCCTAACTTCCACCCCCGACCCCTCTGCCACTCCCTTAACTCCACCCCACGACCCTTCTGCCCCTCCATTACCTCCACCCCCCAACTCCTCTGCCCCTCCTATACCTCCACCCCCCGACCCATCTGCTCCTCCCTTACCTACACCCCCTGACCCATCTGCCCCTCCCTTACCTCCACCCCCCGACCCTTCTGCCCCCCCCTTACCTCCACCCTCCGACCCTTCTGCCCCTCCCTTACCTCCACCCTCGACCCTTCTGCCACTCCATTACCTCCACCCCCCGACCCCTCTGCCCCTCCCTTACCACCACCCCCCGACCCTTCTCCCTCTCCATTACCTCCACCCCCCGAC
>JAYMFT010296800.1:0-10294 GCA_038088735.1 Panulirus argus | reverse complement strand
TATATATATATATATATGTGTGTGTGTGTGTGTGTGTGTGTGTGTGTGTGTGTGTGTGTGTGTGTGTGTGTGTGTGCAGAACCCTTACTTCACCGTGAAGAGTCAAATGCACATTCGATACTGTTTAGTAACTCCTCAGACAGAGTGGGAAAGATAGAAATAATGGAGTAGTTTGAATACTCACAGACATTATTGGGGCGCTGCAAGAAGAGCAGGTGGTCGGTCTATTGATCGGATCTGATATGGCAGAGGACGGTGAGGTTTACTAATCTGACTCTACTCCCCTTCCATGGTGTGTGACAGAGTTATTCTAGGAGGGCAAAAATGGGTATGTTTGAAGGAATATTAGTCCCAGCAATATCATATGGATGCAAGGCATGGGCTATAGAGAGGGTTGTTCGGTGGAGGGTGGAGGTGTTGGAAATGAAATGTTTGAAGACAGTATGTGGTGTGAGGTGGTTTCGTCGAGTAAGTAATGAGGAAG
Source organism: Panulirus argus (assembly GCA_038088735.1). NCBI lineage: Eukaryota > Metazoa > Arthropoda > Malacostraca > Decapoda > Palinuridae > Panulirus > Panulirus argus. The sequence goes on along the minus strand of JAYMFT010296800.1, from coordinate 9,810 downwards.
TGAAAGGGATGTGTGGTGATAAAAGAAGTGTGGCTGAGAGAGCAGAAGAGGGTGTGTTGAAATGGTCTGAACATATGGAAGGGATGAGCGAGGAAAGGTTGACAAAGAGGATATATGTGTCAGAGGTGTAGGGAACAAGGAGAAATGGGAGACCAAAGTGGAGGTGGAAAGATGGAATGAAAAAGATTTTGAGCGAGCGTGTCCTGAACATGCTGGACGGTGAAGAGATTGTGCTGAATAGAGTAAGTTGGAGCGACGTGGTATACTGTGGACTACATGGTGCCAATGGATTGAACTAGGGCATATGAAACGTCCTGGGTAAACTTGGAATGGTCTGTAGGGCTTGGATGTGCATAGGGAAATGTATATCCCTCTTTTCAAACCAGGTATTCCCAGTCACCAGCCCCTTTTCAGCAGAAATTTCCGCAAGCTCTTCTCCATTTCCATTCATAACACCGAATCCTCCATGCACTCCAATTATACCCTCAACTGCCACATTACTTACTGGCTTAATGACTTAAAGTCCTCTCTTATGGTAAGGGGAGCAGTGACTTGAATTGCTCTCTTGTGGTAAGATGAGCAGTGACTTGAACTACTCTCTTATGGTAAGGTGAGCAGTGACCTGATGCTCTCATATGGTGAGGTGAGCAGTGACCTGATGAGCTTTCTTATGGTAAGGTGAGAAGTGACTTGAAATGCTCTCTTATGGTTAGGTTACCAGTGACCTGATGCTGTCTTATGAAAAGGTGTGCGGTGACCTGAAATGCTTTCATATGGTAAGGTGAGTAGTGACTTGAACTGCTCTTTTAAGGTAAGGTGAGCACTGACTTGAACCGCTCTCTTATGGTAAGGTGAGCAGTGACTTGAACTGCTCTCTTATGGTAGGGTCAACAGTGACTTGAACTGTTCTCTCATGGAAAAGTGAATAGTGACTTGAACTGTTCTCTCATGGTAAGTTGAGCAGTGACTTGAACTGCTCTCTTATGGTAAGGCAAGCGGTGAATTGATGCCTTCTTATGGTAAGGTGAGCAGTGACTTGTAATGCGCTCTTATGGTAAGGTGAGTAGTAACCTGAAGTCCTCTCTTATGGGAAGGTGAGCGGTGACTTGAAATGCTCTCTTGTGGTAAGGTGAGCAGTGACTTGAACTGCTCTCATATGATAAGGTGAGCAGTGACTTGAACCGCGCTCTTATGGTAAGGCGAGCAGTGACCTGAAGTGCTCTCTTATAGTAAGGTGAGTAGTGACTTAACTCCTCTCTTATGGTAAGGTGAGCAGTGACTTGAACTGCTTTCTTATGGGAAAGTGAATAGTGATCTGACGTCCTCTCTTATGGGAAGGTGAGCACTGATCTGAAATGCTTTCTTATGGGAAGGTGAGCAGTGACTGCAACTGCTCTCATATGGAAAGGTTAGTAGTGACCTCAACTGTTCTCTTATGGTAAGGTGAATAGTGACTTGAACTGCTCTTTTTTGGTAAAGTGAGCAGTGATCTGAAGTACTCTCTTATGGTAAGGTGAGCAGTGACTTGACCTGCTCTCTTATGGTAAGGTGAGCAGTGATCTGAAATGATCTCTTATGGTAAGGTGAGCAGTGATCTGAAATGATCTCTTATGGTAAGGTTAGCAGTGTCTTAAACTGTTCTCTTGGTACGGTGAGCAGTGACATGAAAAGCTCTCTTATGGTAAGGTGAGCAGTGACGTGACCTGCTCTCTTATGGTAAAGTGAGCAGTGACCTGAAATGCTCTCTTATGGTGAGGTGAGTAGTGACTTGAACTGGTCTCTTATTGTAGGGTTCGCAGTGACCTGAGTTGCTCTCTTATGGTAAGGTGAATAGTGACTTGAACTGCTTTCTTATAGTAAGATGAGCAGTGACCTGAACTGCTCTTTTATGGTCAGGTGAGCAGTGATTTGAACTGCTCTTATATAACAAGGTGAGCAGTGATCTAAAATGCTATCTTATGGTTCTTTTTTCTTTTTTTTATGTTGCAGGCTCCATTCACGGACAAAAGTCCACATCAAGGTCGGGCCCTAATTGAAACATAGAGAGAATTAAGAATCGGGAAGAAAAGATAGGAAAAGTATTTACGAACTTGTGAGAAAGTGAAAGGTCTGTCTTTTGAAATGAGCTAAGTCATAGTTATTGGGAAAGACATGAGAAGAAAGCGAGTTCTAAAGCTTCGACTTGTAGGGAAAGACGCAGCTGTCAAATCGGCACACCCTTGAGTTGCCGATGGCCACACAATAATGATGTGAGGCAGCAGCTTGCCGAGTATTGCGTGGTCTAGCTAGTGGTGGAGGCACACAAGCAGCCAGTGAACCAACATTGCTGCTTAGGGCAAGGGGGTCAAGTTTGGAAGTTAGCCTGGGACAATTTATAAGTCGGATCGCTTTCGACTGAACTCTGTCAAGTAAGGATACAGAGCTAGAACCACCCCAGATGTGAGAGCAGTACTCCATGCAAGGGTAAATAAATTCCTTGTAGAAACGGAGCAACTGTTCAGAAGAGAAAAAGTTACGATATCTAAACAGGACACGCAGTTTCTTAGAGGCAGATATAGCTATTTCCATTATGTGGGGTTTCCAAAAGCGAGTGGATATTACAGTAACACCAAGAATGTTCATCGAGTCAAGAGGTGGAATTACAGAACCGTCAAAGGAGATACGAGAGTTGTGAGGAGTTTCGATAGAGAGATGGGTAGAAATTGGGTTGGCTGTAGACCGAATGACGCAACCAGGATTCGAAAGTATGTACTTGACCCCGGGCGACCTGTGAACGAGTTATGGTGAGCAACACTAACCGCTGCGCTACAGGAGGACTCTCTCTCTCTCTCTCTCTCTCTCTCTCCTTTGTGTGCGTGTATTCCCTTTGTATACTCGAACCCTCGTCTCTTTCTCTCCCTCTCTCTGTTTGTGTATTCTATCGTGCACAGGCAACGCGTCTGCTGGCATTGTGTCCATGCATGAAGTTTCCCTCCCTCTAGCTGCTAGGGCCCTTGCCGGTCTATCGCCCGTGTTCCCCCGACTGCTTAGCTCACAAAAGATGCTAGGATGTAGTCGTGTCGACATCCTCTTTCCTGTAACTAGATTGCTTCAATTTTTCTTGACTTATAGGAGTTTTTTCGAAGTCAAATCACTGGAATCCAAAAGTCTTTCTTCTTTATAGTCTTTTGTCTGGCATTGTATGAGCTTGTTTGTAAATATTCTGATGACCGATAAAGTCTACTGGATTTTTCAGAACGTGGAACACGAAGATTCCTCAAAATATTCTCTCCATTGAGCCATAACACTGGTGATCTACTTGTCTTATTACCGCCCAAGTCATTGAATCTTACTTTAAGAAGATGAAATCATTATCATTTTCATGTCTTACGTTCGACCTTGAAAGATGATTTTCCCTCAAATGTATATAAAAGATTTGTGTAATCAGGTCGGAGGATATTCCTAAATATATCGTTGCTTTTAAGTTAAAGTACTGAATTGATGAAATACTAACATTATTCTTCCCCGTTTGGTGCAACGTTTGATATGAAAATGTAGTAACTGCCCAGAGATGCGACGCGGTCTGTTACTAGTAACTCCCCAGAGATGTGAAGCGGTTTGTTATTAGCAACTACCCAGAGATGTGACGCGGTTTGTTACTTGCAATTTTCCAGAAATGTAACACGGTCCGTTACAAGAAATTCCCAAGTGATGGAACACGGTCTGTAACTAACAACTCCTCAGAGGTGTGACGCAGCCTGTTTCTAGCAGCTCCCCAGATTTGTGACGTGGTCTTTTAGTAGAAACTCTTCAGAAATGTGACGCGGTCTGTTTCTAACTACTCCCCAGATATGTGACGAGGTTTGTTACTTGCAATTTTCCAGAGATGTAACACCGTCTGTTACCAGCAACTCTTCAAAGATGTGACGTTATCTGTCGCTAGCAACTCCTCAGAGACGTGACGGTGTCTGTTACTATCAACTCTCCAGAGATATGACGCTGTCCGTTACTAGCAGCTCCTCTGAGGCGTGACGCAGTCTGTTGCTAGCAGCTCCCTAGAGATGTGACGCGTTCTGTTACTGGAAAATCTTCAGAGATGTGACGAGGTCTGTTTCTAGTAACTCCCTAGAGATGTGACGCGGTTTGTTATTAGCAACTCCGCAGAGACGTGACGGGGTCTGTTACTATCAACTCCCCAGAGATATGACGCGGTCTGTTACTAGTAACTCTCCAGAAATGCGACGCGGTTTGTCACTAGCAGCTCCTCAGAGGTGTGACGAAGTCCGATACTAGCAGCTCTCCAGAGATGTAACGCGGTTTGTTACTAGTAACTCCCCAGAGATGTAACGCGGTTTGTTACTAGCAACTCCCCAGAGATGTGACGCGGTTTGTTACTAGTAGCTCCTCAAAAGTGTAACGCAGTCTGTTACTAGCAGCTCCCCAGAAATTGACTCCTTTTGTTAATAGAAACTCTTCAGAGATGTGACAAGATCTGCTTCTAGCAACTCCCCAGAGATGTGACGCGGTTTGTTATTAGTAACTCCTCAGAGAGGTGACGATGTCTGTTGCTAGCAGGTCCCCAGAGATGTGACGCTGTTTGTTACTAGCAACTCCTCAGAGATGTGACGCGACCTATTATCAGCAACTCCTCAGAGATGTGACGAGGTCTGTTACTAGTAACTCACCACAGATGTGACGCGGTCTGGCATGAGCAAATCTCTAGGGATGTGACGTGGTTTGTTATAAGCAATTCCTCAAAGATGTGACACTGTCTGTTACCTGCAGTTCTCCAGATATGTGACGCGGTCTGTTACTAGCAACTCCTCAGAGACGACACGTGATCTGTTACTAGCCATTCTCCTGAGATGTGACGTAGTCTGTCATTAGCATCTCCCCAGAGATATAAAACAGTCTGTTACTAGTAACTCTCCAACTCTCCAGAGATGTGACGCGGTTTGTTACTAGAAACTCTTGAGAGATGTGACGCGGTCTGTTTCTGGTAACTCCCCAGAGATGTGACACGGTTTGTTACTTGCAATTTTCCAGAGATATAACACGGTCTGTTACTAGCAATTTCCAAGAGATGGAACACGGTCTGTTACTAGTAGCTCTTCAGATATGTGACGTGGTCTGTTACTAGTAACTCCTCAGATATGTGACGTGGTCTGTTACTAGCAACTCCTCAGAAGCGTGACGCAGTCTGTTACTATCAGCTCCCCGGAGATGTGACGCGGTTTGTTACTAGAAGCTCTTCAGAGATGTGTCGCTTTCTGTGTCTAGCAACTCCCCAGAGATGTGACGCGGTTTGTTACTTGCAATTTTCCAGAGATATAACACGGTCTGTTACCAGCAACTCTTCAGAGATGTGACGTAATCTGTCACTAGCAACTCCTCAGAGACGTGACGGGGTCTGTTACTATCAACTCCCCAGAGATATGACGCGGTCTGTTACTAGTAACTACCCCAGAGACTTGACGCAGTCTGTTACTCGCAACTCCTGAAAGAACGTGACGAGGTCTGTTATTAGCACCTCCCCAGGAATATGATGTGGTCCGTTGCTGGCAACTCCCAGAGATGTGACGAGGTCTGTATCTAGCAATTCTCCGGAGAAGTGACGCGGTCTCTTAATAGCAACTCCTCAGAGATGTGACGTGACCTGTCACTCGGGAAGCATCGTCTCGATTTCATATCTTCTCCTGACAATTGTCTCTTTTGTGTGTGAAGACTACGTGGGCTGCCATCATCCGGACAAGTTACCACTGGTTACGATGAAGTCAATTCAACTGCGTCTTCCAGAAATGCCGCTTTTATGCCATTGTTACTGTCAGACAACGTCAGTTGTCAGTGCTCTGGAAGACCATTTCTTTTTTTTTTTCGCCTTTGTATACAAGCCATTTTATCAGCTCCTGTCTTCCACACGGCCAGCCTCTGTGCCGTTGTTAACTCTGAGGCCATATCAGTATCCCGGTGTGTTAAGTCACTGTTGTGTTTTGCTTTGTTACAATACAACGTCAATCTCTCTCTAGTAAATGCCTCCTACGAACACAATGGTCGACGAACTTTTCTGTTTCTGCAGATCGCAAGTCTTGCTAATGAGGAAGTTTTCCATCATTATGTGATCACCAACAACTCTACACATCTGATCTCATACGAAACCGTGTTTCTCTTCATTGATCTGATGCTACAAGTGTTAATGCATTATTAGTGTCTGTGTGTGATTACTGAGTACTATTTCTGTGTTACGGGGGGAGAGTTTTACCCTAGCGTTACCTCGTCTCTTAACCTTGCATATATATATCATGTCTTTACTCCTGTGTATGTATTTAGACACACACACACACCTCGGCCTAAGCCATGTACCCATTCATCTACCAGCCCCGAGGAAAGAATGAACAGTTAGGTTGAGTGTAGGCTGACTACGGCTCGTGTGGGACCGACCCCGGTCGGGCCCGTGGAGACTAATGGTCAGAAAAGCTCACAGCTTGTATACAAGACACGTATGTATGTGTGTGTGTGTATGTGTGTGTGTGTGTGTGTGTGTGTGCGTGTGTGTGTGTGTGTGTGTGTGTGTGTGTGTGTGTGTGTGTTTCATGAAATAATCTTGAACTTTATACTAAATTGCATTAGGAACATTAAGTCAGTTATTACCAATTTGTTTTTGTAATCTTTAGTTCTTGACCACACAAGGAGTCAGCCAAGATATAGGTCAAGCCTACCTGCCAATATCCTCTCAACAAATCGAACTTACTCACAAACCTCGCATCTCCTACTTGGTCAATACGGTCATCGACTCTAGGAATAGAATACGAATCAGTTTCGGTTGCATTATTGACCTTCCTATAGTCTGCACAAAATCTGTAAGAACCATCTTGTTTAGGAACCAACACACATGGTGAGCTCCTAGGGCTGTTACTTGGTTCCCTCAAATTCTACCTTCTTTTTCATTATCCCCCTTTTCTTTTGGACTCACTCGGTTAGGATATTGTTTAATTCAAGAAACATTTTCTACCTCTACATCATGAATCATATCACTTGTTCTTCAGGAAACATCATGAAATAATGACTTGTACCCATTCATTATTCCTTCAACTTCACGTCCTTGTCCAGTGTCCAAAAATGTTCAAGCATACTTTCTAACTTACTCAATATTTCAAAATTTTTCAACATTTTATCTTCACACCTATATAGCATAACATTATCTGTGCCATCACATTTTTCATAGTCAATTTTTACACATCCACAACTCACTTCTTCCCTTACTATACTATCTTTCCTATCACATTCCACTTTCTCTCAAAATAAGGCTTCATTACACCAACACGACAAAACTGGTTCTTCTTGCTCTATCTGGTGTGTTTACAACGTAATTCAAATCTCCTACTTTCTTTTCTACTATCCACAGAGACCACTGTATCTTGCTCTGAGAGGGTTACCTTGCACTGGCAGTAACACTAACACCTTCTCCTCTGTCTGGAACTATCGGGTTCTGGCATTCTGTCGCATCAGATATTCATATCGTCCTGGGACTTCTTCGGGTTCTCACTGGCCAGCTCACGAGCTCTTAACAGTCTGCTCTTGAAATCACATACATAGCTCAGTAATTTTGGAGAGTCTTCGCTACCTAGCCACTTTTCTTTCAACATACCCAAAATCCCCCCAAACACACACACACACACACATCATGACCCAGAAACAAGCTCAAATGAGCTAAACCCCTCTCTCAAGAAAAACAAAGCTAACGGGAAACCCTCGTCCCAGACAATTTCAAGTTCTTCCCATAACATTCTCAAAGGGTTCTGTAATGTTTGATGAAACCGTTCTGTTCTAAACTATCTTGACTAAAGATGGTATGGACTTGAAAGACTTTGTTTAGTGTGAAATCCTTTCAAAACTCTTTTGAACACAGAGGAAGTGAAATTGCTCCACCTGATATGACTGAATTGTTTCTGGCAATCCTATGCAACTAACTCTTTTACAATGATTTTAGTGTGGATAATCCTCAGCGGAATTGCTTCGGGAAAGTTAGTTGAGAAACACATGATAGTCAACAAATATTTTTTTCCTCTTTCAGTTTTTAGCAAAGGTCCAACACAGCCAATCATGATTTTACTAAAAGGCATGCCAAAAGATGGAATAGGTTTTAGTGGAGCTGGATGAATTATTTGATTTAGTTTTCCAACTTTCTGACAAGTTAGACAAATTCTGCAAAATTCGGCAACATCTTTCTTTAATACCAGGCCAATAAAAATGCGTCAGTAGCCTACTTACAGTCTTCCTTATTCATACAAGTCCAGATAAGTTAGAATCATGAGAGAAAAAAATGATATTATTCCTATACAACCGCGGAACCCCAATCTGCTTTTTCATCTCCCATTGATCTGACGTAGGAACACTTAGAGGTCTCCACTTTCTCATTAACACTCCTAATGCCTCATCATTCCAACCTTCCTTCAAATTTACTATCTTCCAACTGAAACTTTATCAGCTCATCTTTATCAACTTTGAAATCTGGTAAATAAATCCACTTAGTCACCTAAACTGACATTATACCCTTCCTCAGTTAGTTCACCTAATCCTATATCAATCTACATCTCTAACCTGAGTCATAGCACTAGTAACAACCCAAGCAGGATATAAGTATTCGTCACATTGCAATAACCATCAAATGTAAGTCTTACAGGCATGTGTTAGTAACCCCGTCAGGAACTCCCTTTACATCTTCAAAACTTTCTGTTCTATCAGTCTTATGAACAGAGACGTCGACATTTGATTTAGGACCAAATAAATCAAAAGAATTATGTTCAACAAGGTTAAGGGAATAGTCAATCATTTTTTGGTTCTGGAACTACTCTGTCTCCAGCCAAATCGTTTCCTGACAGCGTGTCCCCTCCATGGATAGGACATTCATTACTCGCAACAACTATAACTTTACCATTAACGGGTCCGGTCTCGAGGTTAACATAATGCAGCGGAATGGTCAGTCCCGCTCTTAACCCTCTAACACTAGCCTCCTCTCCAGATTACGACTCTACTGTCCACTCTAGCAATTCCTTGAGGACTATTCTCTGGTTAGCTCTGGTATCCCTAAGGATCATAGTCTTCCTCTTAGGACCCCCTTCCAGTGATATCTTCCCCTCACTCACAAATGGTTTAAAACTAACCAAACACCTTTTAACTTCATTGTCCCTGGTACCTCTTGTCTCACTATGGATATTCCGAGGCTTCCCCCAAATAACAGTTAACGCTTCTCTTGGTTTGGTTTACCTTTTTCACTGGACTGAAAACTGAATTGTTTGCATCCACTTTGTTTGTTGGATGTCTCTTCCCTGTACACTTTATATGCAATTGCTAGTTGATCTGCTAAACTTGCAGCTTCTTTCAGATCCATAAATCTGTTCTCATTGACGTAATATTTGATATCAGGATGTACTAAATCTTTAAAATGCTTTAGCAAAATAATTTGCATCAAGCCTTCCATGGTTTTGATATCCTCAAATTTACACCACCTACCAAATTTCATTTCACACAATCTCACTAACTCTACATGAGTCTGCTCTGTTAATTTCCTCAAGACCTCTAAACCTTCTCCTGTAGACTTCTGGACTCAACTGAACAGTTTTTAACCCAGCTTTTTTGACTACTTCATAACTGAATCTGTATATATTAGTAAGGCAAACAACTTTAATGTTTCCCAGGGTCAGTGGATTCCAGATGTTATAACCCTCGCCGCCACTAAACCCTTCTTACCTGAATAGTCAGGTCACTCTGTGAACTCAGGTCGCCCACCTGAACACGTGACCTAACCCCTGCATAGCTTTTTACTCTCATTCT
>JAYMFT010296789.1:0-10295 GCA_038088735.1 Panulirus argus | reverse complement strand
CTCTCTCTCTCTCTCTCTCTCTCTCTCTCTCTCTCTCTCTCTCTCTCTCTCTCTCTCTCTCTCTCCCCCCCCCGTTTCTTAATTCTCACTATATTTCAATTAGAGCCTTCAACATAAAAAGAAAAACTTTTCCTACGGTATTGTAAGTCTACTCACACTTCTCAAGTCTAGTTTGTCGTATAAGTTGCAACGAAAAATTGTGGCACATTTCCTCATTCGTCTCACCGTCCTCCCCGTACAGTGTTGGCCTCATTGTGGAACATGGCACGGGGTTGAAACATAATCATAATAACATATATTCCGTGTCAAATAGAATCCTTTATCCATGAACATGGATACAGGGAGCTGATGTATAAGATCGTTATATGTCTAACGAAAGAAAAAGGAAATTGTACGATAACAAGAATATAGAAAATACCAAATTCAAAAGAAGAAAAGAAGACAGAATACGGAAGAGGACTGCTCAGCTTCGCTGTTTGAGGAAAGAAGATATAATGGTCAATGCTCGTGTTGCTGGTTTCCACCCATAAACTGTAGGAAGCAGCAGGCGGTTGCGTGCTGCACATCCAAGCTTTAGTGGCAGGGACACGCCCAGACAACTTGCGAGATCCGTGGCCGAAGTAACACTTGTAGAATAAAGAGGGCATCATGTCGGAGGGAGGGACAGAAGAGGTGATAGTGATTGCTGGAGAACTGATAAGGCTGAAGGTTTGTATCCCACCCTGATGGAGGATTATGTGGTGCTGCAAACGGTACCCCACGCTGCGGCCACTGCAGATGTGGAGCGGCTGATGACCAGCAAAAACTTTTGCACCATACGGCCTCTCAGGCTTCTGGTAAGCAAATTTCATGTTGATTATGTTGGGTTTCTAAGACAGACTGGAGAATAGGCTTATGTCCAACATGTGTACGTTATTGCACGGGTGAGTTGTTGTCCTTTAAACTTTATTAATGGGAAATTTGCAAGATTTAAGAAAAGATAGAAATTGCTATTTTGTTTTATTGAGTATAACCAGGACGTTGCTTCCCCTCTTCAAGGTGCTAAACGTCGGAATTATGAAAGGAAATATTTTCAGTGCAATAGAAAAGACATTAAGTAGGATGATGGGAAGGCGAGAAGTAAGATGATGGGGAGAAGAGAAGTAGGTTGATGGGAAGATGAGACGTAGGATGATGGGAAGACGTGAAGTGGATGATGGGAAGGATGAGACGTAGGATGATGGGAAGACGAGAAGTAGGATGATAGAAATGCAAGAAGTAGGATGATGAGAAGTAGGATGATAGGAAGACGAGAAGTAGGATGCTGGGAAGATGAGCCGTAGGATGATGGGAAGACGAGGCATAGGATGATGTGAAAATATGAAGTAAGATGATGGGAAGACAAGACGTGGGATGATGGGAAGACGAGACATAGGAGGATGGAAAGACGAAAGGTAGGATGATAAGACGGGATGGTTTGAGGTACTTGAAGAGTGGAATCATAGGCAGAATGATGTCAGGGACTAGAGGATGAAGGTAGATCGTTTGCAGAGAGAGTAAAGGGTAGGTGATAGGATAGAGCCCTGAGGGACACCACTAATGATAGGACAGAGCCCTGAGGGACACCACCGTTGATAGGATAGGGCCCTGAGGGATACCACTAATGATAGGATAGGGGCCTGAGGGATACCACTAATGATAGGATAGGGCCCTGAGGGACACCACTAATGATAGGATAGAGCCTTGAGGGACAACACTGGTGATAAGATAGGGCCCTGATGGATACCACTAAGGATAGAGCCCTAAGGGACACCACTAATGATAGGATAGAGCCCTGAGGGACACCACTAATGATAGGATAGAACCCTAAGGGACATCACTGGTGATAGGATAGTGCCCTGAGGGATGCCACTAATGATAGGATAGAGCCCTACGGGATACCACTAATGATAGGATAGAGCCCTAAGGGACACCACTAATGATAGGATAAAGCCCTGAGGGACACCACTGTTGAAAGGATAGGGATCTGAGGGATACCACTAATGACAAGATAGGACCCTGAGGGATAAAACTAATTATAGGATAGAGGCCAGAGGAACAACACTGGTGATAGGATAGGGCCCTGAGGGACACCACTAATGACAGGATAGAGCCCTGAGGGACAACACTGGTGATAGGATAGTGTCCTGAGGGACACCACAGGTGATAGGATAGAGCCCTGAGGGACACCACTATTGATAGGATAGAGCCCTGAGGGACACCACTATTGATAGGATAGGGCCCTGAGGGATACCACTAATGATAGAATAGAGCCCTGAGGGACACCACTGTTGATAGGATAGGACCCTGAGGGATACCACTAATGATAGGATAGGGCCCTGAGGGATACCACTAATGATAGGATAGGGCCCTGAGGAACGCCACTAATGATAGGATAAAGCCCTGAGGGACAACACTGGTGATAGGATAGGGCCCTGAGGGATACCAGTAATGATAGGACAGAGCCCTGAGGGACACCACATGTGATAGGATAGAGCCCTGTGGGACACCACAGGTGATAGAATAGAGCCCCGACTGAGGGACACCACTGATGATTGGATAGAACCCTGCAGAACGCCACTGGTTATAGGATAGAGCCCTGAGGGACATCACTGGTGATAGGATAGAGCCCAGGAGGGACACCACTGGTGATAAGATAAAGCCTTGAGGGACACCATTGATGATACGATAGAGCCCTGAGGGACACCGCTGGTAATAGGAAAGAGCCCTATGGGACACCACTGGTAATAGGATAAAGCCCTGGGGGACACCACTGTTGATAGGATAAAGCCCTGACGTATACCAATGGTGATAGGATAGAGGCATGGGGGACACCACTGGTGATAGGATAGAACCCTAGGGGACACCACTGGTGATAGGATAGAACCCTATGGGACACCACTGGTAATAGGATAAAGCCCTGGGGGACACCACTGTTGATAGGATAGAGCCTTGGGTTCTCCACTGGTGATAGGATAGAACCCTGAGGGACACCACCGGTAATAGGACAGAGCCCTGGGGGACACCACTAGTAATAGGATAGAGCCCTGACGGACACCAATGGTGATAGGATAGAGCCCTGAGGTACATCAGTGGTGATAGAATAGAGTCCTGTTGGACACCACTGGTGATGGGATAGAGCCCTGACGGACACCACTGGTGTTAGGATAGAACCCTATGGGACACCACTGGTAATAAGATAAAGCCCTGGGGGACACCACTGGTGATAGGATAGAGCCCTGACGGACACTACTGGTGATAGGAGAGAACCTTCCTGCAGGACACCACTGGTTATAGAATAGAGCCCTGAGGGACACAAATGGTGATAGGATTGAGCCCTGAGGGACAAATACTGGTGATAGGATATAGGATAGAGCCCTGGGATCATCACTGGGGATAGGTTAAAGCATTGAGGGACACCACTTGTGATAGGATAGAGCCCTGATGGACACCACTGGTGATAGGATAGAGCGCTAGGGGACACAACTTGTGATAGAATAGAGCACTGAGGGAAATAACTGAAGATAGGATAAAACCCCGGGGGAGACCACTGGTGATAAGATAAAGCCCTGAGGGACATCACTGGTAATAAGATAGCGCCCCGACGGACACCAATGGTGACAGGAGAGAGCACAAGGGGACACCACTGGTGAAAGGATAGAGCCCTGAGTGACACCACTGGTGATTGGATAGAGCCCTGCAGAACACCACTGGTTATAGGATAGAACCCTGAAGGACACCATTGGTGATAGGACAGAGCCCTGAGTGACACCACTGATGATAGAACAGAGCCATGGGGGACACCACTGATGATAGGATAGAGCTCTGGGGACACCACTGGTGATAGGGTAGAGCCCTGAGGGACACCACTGGTAATAGGATAGCAGCCTGACGGACACCAGTGGTGACAAGATAGAGCACTAGGGGACACCACTGGTGATAGGATAGAGCCCTAACGGACACCAATGGTGACAGGATAGAGCACTAAGGGACACCACTGATGATAGGATAGAGCCCTGAGTGACACCAATGGTGATAGGATAGAGCCCTGGGGGACAATACTGGTGATAGGATAGAGACGTGAGTGACACCACTGGTGATAGGGTAGAGCCCTGGGGGACACCACTGGTGACAGGAGAGAGCCCTCGGGGACACCACTGGTGATAGGATAGAGCCCTGAGTGACACCATTGATGGTAGGATAAAGCCCTGACGGACACCACTGGTGGCAGGATAGAGCACTTGGGGACACCACTGGTGATAGGATAGAGCCCTGAGGCACACCACTGGTAGTAGGATAGAGCCCTGAGTGATACCATTGGTGGTAGGATAAAGCCCTGACGGACACCAATGGTGACAGGTTAGAGCACTTGGGGGACACCACTGGTGATAGGATAGAGCCCTGAGTGACACCAATGGTGATAGGATAGAGCATTAGGGGACACCATTGGTGATAGGATAACGCCCTGACGGACACTAATGGTGACAGGATAGAGCCCACTGGGACACCACTGGTTATAGGGAAGAACCCTGAGTGACATCACTGGTGATAGGATAGAGCCCTGGGAGACACCACTGGTGATATGATAGAACCTTAGGGAACACCACTGGTGATAGGATAGAGCCCTGAGTGACACCACTGGTGATAGGATAGAGCCCTGAGTGACACTACAGGTGATAGGAAAAAAGCCCTGACGGACACCAATGGTGACAGGGTAGAGCACTTGGGGACACCACTGGTGATAGGATAGAGCCCTGAGGCACACCACTGGTAGTAGGATAGAGCCCTGATGGACATGAAGATGATAGGATAGTGCCCTGAGGGACACCACTGTTGATAGGATACAGTCCTGAGGGACAACACTGGTGATAGGATAGAGCCCTGATGGACACCACTAGTGATAGGATAGATTCCAGAGGGGATACCACTGTTGATAGGATAGAGCCCAGGGATCACCACTGGTGATAGGCCAGAACCCTGAGGAACACTACTGGTGATAGGATAGAGCCCTGGGTGACACCACTGGTGATAGGATAGAGCTTTGGGGTCACTACTGGTGATAGGATAGAACCCTGGGGGACACCATTGGTGATAGGATAGATCCCTTGGGGACACCACTGGTGATAGGGTAGAACCCTAGAGGACACCACTGGTGATAGACTTTCGGTCACCACTGGTGATAGGATAGAGCTCTGATGGATGGACACCACTGGTGATAGGATAGAGCCTTGGGGGTACCACTGGTGAAAGGAGAGCCCTGGGGACACCACTGGTGATAGGATAGAGCCCTGTAAGACACCACTGGTGATAGGATATAGCCCCATTGGTGACAGGATAAAGGCCTGAGGACACCACTGGTGATGGGACAGAGCCCTGGGGGACACTAGTAGTGATAGGTTAGAACCCTAGGGGACACCACTGGTGATAGGATAGAGCCCTAGTGGACACCACTAGCGATAGGATAGAGCCTGATGGACAACACTGGTGATAGGATAGAGCCCTGAGGACACCACCGGTGATAGAATAGAGTCCTAGGGGACACCATTGATGATAGGATAGAGCTTTAGGGTCACCACTGGTGATAGGATGGAGCCCTGATGGTTGGGGACCACTGGTGATAGGATAGAGCCCTGGGGAACAGCACTGGTGAAAGGATAGAGCCCCGGGGACACCACTGGCGTTAGGATAGATTCCTGGGTAACACGACTGGTGATAGGATAGAGCCCTGGGGGACACTACTGGTGATGGGATAGAGCCCTGGGGGACACCAGTAATGATAGGGTAGACCTCTAGGAGACACCACTGGTGATAGGATGGAGCCCTAGTGGACACACTAGCGATAGGATAGAGCCTGCTAGACAACACTGGTGATAGGATAGAGCCCTGGGGGACAACACTGGTGATAGGATAGAGACCTAGGGGACACCACTGATGATAGGATAGAGCTTTGGGGGTCATCACTGGTGATAAGATAGAGCCCTGATGGATGGACACCACTGATGATAGGACAGATCCCTGATGGACACCACTGGTGATAGGGTAGAGCCCTAGGGGACACCACTGGTGATTGGATAAAGCCCTTGGGACACCACTGGTGATAGGATACAGTCCTAGGGCTCACCACTGATGATAGGATAGAGCTTTGGGGGTCATCACTGGTGATAGGATAGATCCATGATGGATATACACTGGTGATAGGATAGAGCTCTAATGGATGGACACCACTGTTGATAGGATAGAGCCCTGATGGACACCACTGGTGATAGGGTAGAGCTTTAGGGGACACCACTGGTGATTAGATAAAGCCCTAGGGGACACCACTTGTGATAAGATAGAGCCCTTCAGGACACCATTGGTGACAAGATAGAGCCGTGGGAGACACCACTGGTTATGGGATAGCCCTGGGGGACACCAGTGGTGATAGGGTAGAACCCTTGGGGACACCAGTGGTGATAGGATAGAGCCCTAGGGGACACCACTGGTAATAGGAGAGAGCCCTGCGAGATACCACTAGTAATAGGATAGAGCCCTTTGGGACACCACTGATAGAACCCTATAGAACATCACTAGCAACAGGATAGAGCCTGATGGACAACACTAGTGATAGGATAGAGCCCTGGAGGACACCACTGGTGATAGTATTGCGTCCCATGGGACACCACTGGTGATAGGATAGAGCTTTGGGGGCCACCACTGGTGATAGGATAGAGCTCTGAAGGATGGACACCACTGTTGTTAGGATAGAGCCCTGATAAGCACCACTAGTGATAGGGTAGAGCCCTAGGGGACACCACTGGTGATAGGATAGAGCCCTGGAGGACACTACTGGTGATAGGATAGAGCCCTTAGGGACACCATTGGTGACAGGATAGAGCCCTGGGGGACACCAGTGGTGATAGAGTAGAACCCTAGGGGACACCACTGGGTAATAGGATAGAGCCTTAGGGGACACCACTAGCGATAGGATAGAGCCTGATGGACACTAGTGGTGATATGATAGATCCCTGGGGGACACCACTGATGATAGGATAGAGCCCTGGGAGACACCACTGGTGACAGGATGGATCACTGAGAGACACCACTGGTGATAGGATAGAGCCCTGATGGATGGACACCACTGATGATAGAATAGAGCCCTGATGGACACCACTGGTGATATGGTAGAGCCCTTTTGGACACTAATGGTGATAGGATAGAGCCCATGGAGACATCACTGGTGATAGAATAAGCCGTATGGGACACCACCGGTGATACGATAGAGCACTAGGGAACACCTGTGGTGATAGGATAGAGCCCTGGGGGACACCATTCGTGATAGAAAAGAGCTGTAACAGACACCACTGGTGATAGGATAGAGCCCTGATGGACACCACTGGTGATAGGATAGACTCTATGGCACACCACTGGTGATAGGATAGAGCCCTGAGGGCACCTCTGGTGATATGATAGAGCCCTAGGGGACACCACTGGTGATAGGATAAGCCCTGATGGACACCACTGGTGATAGGATAGAGCCCTGATGGACACCGCTGGTGATAAGATAGAGCCCTGGGGGACACCACTGGTGATAGGGTAAAACCCTAGGTGACTCCACTGGTGATAGGATAGAGTTCTGGGTGACAACACTGGTGATAGGATAGGGCCCTGGGGGACACCACTGGTGATAGGATAGAGCCCTTTGGGACACCACTGGTGTAGGATAAAGCCCTGGGGGTCACCACTGGTGGTAGTATAGAGCCCTGAGGGACACCTCTGGTGATAGGATAGAGCCCTGTGGATACTGCTGGTGATAAGATAGTGCCCTGAGGGACATCACTGGTGATAGGACAGAGCCCTGAGTGACACCACTGGTGATAGGACAGAGTTCTGTGGGACACCACTGGTTTTAGGATGGAGTCCTGAGGGGCACCACTGATGATAGGATAGAGCCCTAGGGAATCCACTGGTGATAGAATAGAGCCCTGATGGACACGACTGGTGAAAGGATAGAGCCCTGGGGGACACCACTGAAGATAGGATAGCCTTGTAGGACAACACTGGTGATAGGATAGAGCACTGAGGGACACCACTGGTGACAGAAAGAGCCTTGGGGATACCTATGGTGATAGGATTGACCCCTGAGGGACACCACTCGTGATAGGATAGAGCCCTGGTGGAAACCGTTGTTGAAAGGATAGACCCCCGAATGACACCATTGGTGATATTATAGAGCTCTTGGGAACACCACTGGTGATAGGATAGAGCCCTGGGGGACACTACTAGTGATAGGATAGAGCCCTGTGGGACACCACTGGTGATAGGATAGAGAGCTGGGGACACCTTTAGTGATAGGATATAGTCCTGGAGACACCCCTGGTGATGGGATAGAGCCCTAAGGGACATCCATGGTGATATGATAGAGCCCTGGAGACCAACGGTGATAGGATAGAGCCCAGATGGACACCACTGGTAATAGGATAGTGCCCTGACGGACACCACTGGTGATAGGATAGAGCACTGGGGGACACAATGGGTGATAGGATAGAGCCCTGAGGGACACCACTTGTGAAAGTATAGAGACCTTGGGGACACCACTGTTGATAGGACAGAGCCCTGTGGGACACCACTGGTGAAAGGATAGAGCCCTGGGGACACCTATAGTGATAGGATAGATCCCTGCAGACACCTCTGGTGATGGGATAGAGCCCTGAGGGACATCCATGGTGATAGGATAGAGCCCTGAAGACCAACGGTGATAGGATAGAGCCAAGATGGACACCACTGGTAATAAGATAGAGCCCTAACGGACACCATTGGTGATAGGATAGAGCCCTGGGAGACACAATGGGTGATAGGTTAGAGCCCTGATGGACACCACATGTGATAGTGTAGAGACCGTGGGGACACCACTGGTGACAGGTTAGAGCCCTGGGGTATACCGCTGATGATAGGATAGAGCCCTTGGGGACACCACTGGTGATAGATAGAGCCGTGGGGACACCACTGGTGATAGGATAAAACCCTGAGGGACACCACTGGTGATAGGATAGAGCCCTGAGGGACACCAATGGTTAGAGGAGAGAGCCCTAAGGGACAGCACTGGTGACAAGATAGAGACCTGGGGGACACCATTGGTAATAGGTTAGTGTTCTGGAGGACATCACTTGTCATTGGGCCGGGGAGGAGGGAGGGGTCGCTCCTTCTGTGGTTACTGTGAAGGAAGGACAGGAACAGAAGCTCTACAGTAGAGAATTGGAGGGAAAAGTAAATGGAAATAAGTTTAGAAAGCAAATAGAGAGCACGGATGGATCTGTAAGATGAGCATAGTGAAGAAGAGTAGCAGTGTATTGAAGATTAACAGTGTAGTGAAGAGTATCAGTCTAGTGAAGAAAATTAATAGTGTAGTGAAGAGTAACGGTGTAGTAAAGAAGAGTAGCAGTGTACTGAGGAAGAGTAACAGTATAGTGAAGAAGAGTAACAGTGTAGTGAAGAAGAGTAACACTGTAGTGAAGAAGAGTAACACTGTAGTGAAGAAGAATAATAGCGTAGTGAAGAAGATTAACAATGTTGTGAAGAAGATTAATAGTGTAGTGAAGAAGAGTAACAATGTAATGAAAATTAATAGTGTAGTGGAGAAGAATAACAGTGTTATGAAGGGTAACAGTATAGTGGAGAAAATTAACAATGTAGTGAAGATGAGTAACAGTGTAGTGAAGAGTACAGCAAAGACAAAATGATCGAGACGATGCTCCTCTGTGACCGAAGGGTAGGTCCTGTCCAACCTGAAGGCACACACAATCAAAGCTCCTCCTCCCCCCCCTACCCCCCCTCCTTGACTGACATCACTGCCTATGTAACTGTTGCGTGACACCGTCTAGTGTGGGAGCCAGTCACATGGCCAGACGGCTGATTAAGTTTTTTTTGGGAAACTCCAGGCCTCTGACCCCTATTGCTAGCCTACAGGTGTACTGAATGACGATGCCAATAACATCTTTCAGTTACCGTTTTACCTGTCTGGTCAACTTATATATATTTACATTTAACGGCGTACACAATCCCAGTTTTCTGGTAAACTGGTATATTTTTTTTTTATTAAGGTCTCTGATGGTGTTATATCGGAAGGCAACATTAACAACACTGTTTTTTGATAACTGTCTTACTTCAGCTAAGATAGAATAGGGCAACACCAAATATTCAGATCTATTATTGTATATTATTGTATATTATTATTATTATTGTTGTTGTTGTTGTTGTTGTTGTTGTTATTATTATTATTATTATTATTATTATTATTATTA
>JAYMFT010296778.1:0-10295 GCA_038088735.1 Panulirus argus | reverse complement strand
TATATATATATACATACATACATACATACATACATATATAAACAAGTACACATTCATACTTGTTCGCCTTCATCACTTTCCAGCGCCATCCTGCCCCACAGGAAACAGCATCGCCTTCCTCCTGCATCAATGAGATAGTGCCAGGAAACAGATGAAGAGAGGCCACATCTGCTCACACTCATTGTTTAGCTGTCATATGTAATGCACTGAAACCAGATCCAGGCCCTACAGACGTTTCCATGGTTTACCCCTGATGTTTAACATGCCTTGGTTCAATCAATTGACAGCACATCAACCCCAGTATAACGTATCTTTCCAGTTCGCTCTAATCCGTGCACGCCTTTCACGCTCCTACATGTTCAGGCCTCGATCAGTAAAAATATTTTTCACTCCATCCTTCCACTTCCAGTTTGGTCTCCTGCTTCTCCCTGTCCCCTTCAACTCCGACACAAAAATCCTCTTTGTCAACCTTTCCTCTCTCATTCTCTCCATATGTCCAAACCATTTCAACAACCCCTCTTCTACTATCCCAACCACACATTTTCTTTTACCACACATCTCTCTCACCCTTTCATTACTTACTCGATTAAACCATCTCACACCACATATTGTCCTCAAACATTTCTTCTCCAACACATCCACTCTCCTCCTCACAACCCTATCCATAACCCGTGCCTCACGGCCATATACGAGTAATATCACTGGAACTACTATTCCTTCAAACATACCCATTTTTGGTCCGAGATAATGTTCTCTTTTTCCACACGTTCTTCATTGCTCCCAGAGCCTTTGCCCCCTCCCCCACCCTATGACTCACTTCCGCTTCCATTGTTCCTCTCACTGCCAAGTCCACTCCCAGATATCTAAAGCACTTCACTTCCTCCAATTTTTCTCCATTCAAACTTACATCCCAACTAATTCGTCCCTCAACCCTGCTAAACCGAATAACTTTGCTTTTATTCACATTTACTCTCAACTTTCTCCTTTCAATCACACTTCCAAACTCACTTACCAACTTCTGCAGTTTCTCACTCGAATCAGCCATCAGTGCCGTGTCATCGGTGAACAACTGACTCACTTCCCAGGCCCTTCTCTGTTCCTACTCGTACACATGCCTTACACCCTTGATTAAAACTTCTCACCGCCTCTGGTAGCTTACTTCCCATACCAAATATTTTTAAGACCTTCCACAAAGCATCTTTATCAACCCTGTCATATGCCTTTCCAAAATCCATAAATGCCACAAAGAAATCCATCTGTTTTTCTAAGTATTTCTCACACACATTCTTCAAAACCAGCACCTGATCCACACATTCTCTACCACTTCTGAAACCACACTGCTTCTCTCCAATCTGATGCTTTGTACATGCCTTCACTCTCTCAGTCATTACCCTTCCATATAATTTTCCAGGTATACTCAACGAACTTATGCCTCTCTAGTGTGAACGCTGACCTTTGTCCCCTTTGCCTTTAAACAGTGGCACTCTACATGCATTCCTCCAATCCTCAGGTACTGTACCGTGATACATGCATACATTGAATATCCTTACCGAACAATCAACAATACAGTCACTCCCCTTCATGATAAATTCAACTGCAGTACCATCCAATCCAGCCGCCTTGCTGGATTTCATCCTCCGCAAGGCTTTCACTACCTCTTCTCTTTTCACCAAACCACTCTCCCTGACTCTCTCACTTCACATACCACCCCGATCCAAACACCTTACATCTGCCATTCTATGATCAAACACATTTAACAATCCTCCAAAATAATCACTCCAGCTCCTCCTCACTCCATCACTACTTGTTATCACATCCCCCTTTACCCCCTTCACCAATGTTCCCATTTGTTCTATTTTCTTTCACACATTATTTACCCCCTTCCAAAATATCTCTTTATTCTCCCTAAAGTAAATGATACTTTCTCACCCCTACTCTCATTTGCCCTCTTTTTCAACCCCTGCACCTTCCTCTTGACCTGCTGCTTTTTGTTATCAGTCTCCCAGTCATTTGCACTCCTTTCTTGTAAGTACTGCCCAAATGCCCTGCTGCTTTTTGTTATCAGTCTCCCAGTCATTTGCACTCCTTTCTTGTAAGTACTGCCCAAATGCCACTCTTTTCTCTTTCATTAGTAGCTTTACATCTTCATCCCACTACTCACTACCCTTTTAGATCAGTCCACCTTCCACCTTTCTCCTGTCACAAGCTTGTCTTACATATGCCATCACTGGTTCCCTAAATACCTCTCATTCCTTACCCACTCCTCTCACTTCATTTCCTCTCATCTTTTGCCATTCTGCTCTCAATGCATCCAGGTATTTTATCACACAATTCTCCTTGGAAGCTCACTTACTCTCACCACTCTCTTCTCCCCAACATTGTCTCTTCTTTTTCGAAAACCTCTACAAATCCTCACCCTTGCCTCCACAATATAGTGATCAGACATCCCACCAGGTGCCCCTCTCAGTACATTTACATCCAAAAGTCCCTCTTTTGCACTCCTATCAATGAATACTTAATCTAATAATACCTGTTGACCATATCTCCAACTCACGTGCGTATACTTACTTCTGTATATCTCTCTTTTCAAAGAAGGTACTCCCAATCACAACTCCACAAGCTTTTCACCATTTCCATTCATAACACTGAATACCCAATGAACGCCAATTATACCCTGAATTGCCACGTTGCTTACCTTCACATTTAAATCACTCATCACCAATATCCGGTCACATCCACCAAAACTGCTGACACACTTACTCAACTGCTCCCAAAACACTTTCCTCTCATGATCTTTCTTCTCATGACCAGGTGCATAAGCACCAATAATCACCCATCTTTCGCCATCCACTTTCAGTTTTACCCAGAACAATACAGAATATACTTTCTTTTACTCTGTTACATACTCTCACAACTGCTTTAGTAGTAGTGCTACTCCTTCCTTACCTCTTGTCTTCTCACCACCCCTTGATTTTACTCCTAAGACATTTCCAAACCATTCTTCCCCTTTACCCTTGAGCTCTGTTTCACTTAGAACCAGAACATTCAGAATCTTTCCTAAAATACGCTATCTATCTCTCCTCTCTTTTCATCTAGGTTACATCCACACACATTCGGAAACCCTAGTCTGAGCATTTGAGGAGGATGAGCACAACGCTTGACTCCTTTTCTGTTTCTAGTTTTAGAAAGTAGTAATACATAGTGTATGGGAGCATTTCCAGATAGGCGCTCCTGCCCATAATATTCGCCTTCTACGAAACGTAGTAGATGCACGGGTAGCATTATATCTTCCCAATACTCTTTTCTCTCCTTTTACACACAAACACGCGTGCACACAATATATATATATATATATATATATATATATATATATATATATATATATATATATAAAGCGAGTCATACCAGTTTTATATAATAGCATACAATAAGATGGACGCAAATTATTATCGGTAATATTATTAATTAGTCAACAATAATGACTGAATAAGAGAGAGAGAGAGAGAGAGAGAGAGAGAGAGAGAGAGAGAGAGGCTTCTTTTCGCAGTTACGCAGTCACCGGATCCGCTGCAGTTAATGTAGGGAAAGTTATCACAGAGGGTTAACACCAGAACAGATACTGCGCACGAGTGGGCCTGGCTGGTTTATACATTGCATACGCGGATGCGTGTGAAAAACTGTGCAACTCAGGGGCAAAACTATCTTCCTCCCTTCCTGTAGCCATTCGAACTCCAAAAGTCATGTCTTACAAGCGCCCGAGGAACGCTGATTATTTTCTTCATTCTACTTTCTTTGTATTACCCTATCTTCCTTTTACCCAAGTTAGCCATGAAATGAATGGGGGTACGTTTTGCCGAGTTAGTTTGTATAAATATATATATATATATATATTATATATAATATATAATATATATATATATATATATATATATATATATATGAAAAACAACTTATGCAACAACCCACAGCGATATCGGAAATTTGGCAACACTACGGGCAGCCTCTTTAGGAGGATATCGGCGGGAGGTATCGGCACAGGGCGAGGCGATGGTATCGGCTTCATCCGGCCTGGTACAGCCGCTCCCACTTGGCGACCCGATTCCTCCAAATACCTCCACAAGGCGCTCCTCAAAACCCGGAAAGGGAGAACCATATCTCAAATATCCCTTAATCTCGGTCCTAATTTCACAGCACCACTGTTGACTTGATGATCGACTCTGCTTGGGGGATGACGCGTCCCCCCAATCAAACACCGTCTCGCCTGAGAGACATTAAAAGAGAGATAGAGACGGAGAGAAAGAGAGAAAGTGAAATGTAGAAATTAACGTAGGTTTCGGTAGGGATTTATGGACCTGGCACTTGAAGGGGGTCTCCATCACCCATGGCTTAATAAAACACCATGACATCTTGGTTAAGTGTGATCCTAAGCTGTTTCACCCTTTGCTGTGGGTGAGAATTAGTTATGACGTTTAGGTTCAATGTGACCCCCTAAGCTGCTTTTAATGTGGGTGGACATCAGTATGTCATTTGGGTCAAGTGTGAAGGCAAGTAGTTTTTGTTGTGGCTGCGAACCAGTATGATATCTGGATTGAGTGTGATTTTTTTTTTTCTGTTGAAGGCTCCGGTCACGGACAAAGATTCACATCAAAGCTGGGCCTTGATTGAAATATAGAGAGAATTCTGAAACAGGAAAAGAAAAAAACAAGGGAAAGTATTTACGAATTTTGATGATGTGAAAAAACCTGTCTTTTAAAACGAGCCAGGTCATAGTTATTGGGAAAGACATGAGAAGGTAGAGCGTTCCAAAGCTTCGACGTGTAGGGAAAGAAGCAGTTATCAAAACGGCCTACCCTTGAGTTGCTGTTCACACAGTAATCATGTGACGTAGCAGCTTGCCGAGTATTGCGTGGTCTAGCTAGTGGTGGGGGGCACACAAGCAGCCAGCTCTCGGGAGCAACGACCAAAGTAATACCTATGGAAGAGAGAAAGTGAACCAACATTGCGGCGTAGGTCATGGGGGACAATTCGCAAGCTGTTTTTGTTGGGGATGAGAATGAGTATTCCATTTGGGTTGAGGGTGATGGTAAGTGGGGTATTTTGTCGAGTGTGAGCATAGGTAGTGGTGGTTCGATGTTGTGAATCAGCATGGCATGTGGGTCGGTCGAGGGCTTCGAACAGTTTCTCCACACGATGATGCCGAATTCTCAAGATCGAGCTGGAGAGTCGCATAGCGGTCTACCTAGCTTCTCGAGGATCCAATGCAACCATTTACATCTCCTTCCAAATTTTCTCCCATACTTTCTCCTTCTATAATCATACTGACCCCATCTTCGTCACGGGCATCCGTCAGCTGGCTGCCACCAACCCCACAACCCGATTTCTTCTCATTTCGCACCATGGGTTTTCATATTCTTGTAGATACGGTAACATTTCTTTAAAAGATTGTATTGAATAAGAAATTGAGTGTTGTACGGCTATACGTCCAGCTACAGCGGAAGGAAAGCCTCTAATGTGAGCATAATTAACCTTTGGATGAAAATTCCTGTAAAAGTAAAGACGGGACTAGTGTAGGATCAAATTCTACATTTCCTATAGTCATAATATATACCATCATAATAACAATAATAATAACGATATTAATAATAATAATAATAACAACAACAATGATAATCATAAAATAATTATAATAATAAGCAGCCAACATCAACGCATAAGTCAAACTAGAGTCATTTCATGGAATTTTGGAAAAACTCCGACAACACAGTGCTTAGACTTACATAACTCAAATAATCAACTATTCCCTTATTGTTCTTCTGATGATAAATCTTTTTACTAATCCCTTACATACAATAAATTCCTCTTTTACTGCTTTTTTAAAACACTATCTCGGTCTATGGACGAGTAATGACTTTCACTACTCTTTCATGTAATATATTCTTTACTGCTCTTCAAAATAAATGAGACCATCCTTCACTACTCTTCCACACTGCATTATACCTCTATTACCCTACTGCATAATATAAAATCTTCAGATCAACATCCGCCATGATTATCAGTATTAGAATAAGAAAAGGAAGAAGAAAAAAAAAGAGTGTAATCAAGGTAATTGTCTGTGCATCTGTAATATATCCGCCTCGTAATGCCTAGCACAATCACTATATAGAGAATCGTTTTCTTCCTGGCTGGCCTCCTTTTTTTTAACGGGTGACGTTCTCACCCAAGTGCCATTTCATGCTGTTCCTTCCCACCATAGATTCCTTTCACTTCATCTTTAATTGAGCGGTATCGGGTTTGTAGGATGAGTGGTAGGTTGTTAGCCCTCAGGATTGATGGAAAGGCGAGACTATAGGGTGGATGGAATGATGAGCCTGCAGGATGGATGGAAGGGTGACCTTGCCGGATGGTTGGGAGAGTGAGCATGCAGGATGGATGGAAAGATAAGTCTGCTGGATGGAAAGGTGTGTGAGTGGGGGGGGGGGGGAGATCTTGCGCTATACAGGTGGGATTCTGCAGGATGGAAAGGGTACATAAAACATGGACTGAGGACATGGGAGGATGGAACTTACACAGTGGTAAAGTCGAACTTGCACGATGGAAGGGGGGATTTTGCACGGTGGAAAGGGTGGGGGGGGAGGAGAGGTTACTGCTTCATGGAAAGGAGGATCTTATACTATGAGGAAAGATTTCTGTAGTATGGACTGGAAGCATGAAATATGGAAGAGTACACTTAAAAAAAAAAAAAAAGTAAGGGCGAAACGTAAACGATAGACGATGGAAAACTACGGAACGGAAAGGAGGAGATTAACGGGATGGAAAGCGGGGGAAACCTAAGGGACGGAAGGCTGACCCCTTTCAGAGGACGGAAGTGGCAATCAGCTAAACAGAGAGGGTTGATAAAGAGGTGGAAATCCTCTATGCCCGTCAGCAAAAGACTCCTCCTCCTCCTCCTCTTCCTCCTCTGTCGTCGCGTAAAGGGACTTAAGGACCGCTGCTTCGAAACCCCCTCGCGGCGGAGGGAGGCAGCAAGTGCTAACAAGGCCCGAGGCACCGCGGCTATGGTGACGCACTGAACGCGCGCAACTGATGACGTCTTGAGTGAAAGAATTTACCGGGAGACTGAAAGCAGATATTTGTGGTAGATAATTTAGTTCACGAGTTTTGAGAGAGAGACGTTCTCGGTTCTCGCGATATGGACACTAGCAATCATTTCCATCGAAAACCAACACGTAACAGACAATTCGCAATGAGTCAGACACACACACTGTGATCATAACCCACAAGTCTGCACACCACAAAACAGCAGGTTCCAACACCACAAAGACCTCTGTGCGGTGTGGTTTTAGAGCGTCACGTGTCTCTGAAAGATATGAATGATGCTGCCATCAAACATGTGCCTTTCCTTACCAATCGGCTTCGTGATCACATACGGTTATATAAACGAGTCTGGAGGTAGTGCATCAGGTATTTCGAGAAGAAAGGTAATTCCTATAGTGTCTGGACAATGCTTTAACAGCTGCACTAATACATTCATATATGTATTCCTATATCTACCTGTAGGTAACGTTTGCTATAAGGGATAATAAACAATAATTTCACAACCCATTATTCACTCACCACTTTCCCTATATAGCCTTTACATCAATTATTAAAAAATGAAATGAATTGACACAAAGGAACTTCATTTCATAGTCTGTTGGATCTGGTATGACACCGGTCAGCCCTCAGAGTGCTGGGCTGACATGACAACGGTCAGCCATGCGAATGCTAGGCCTAACATGACAGTGACCAGCCTTTAGCTCGCTGGTTCTGACATGACATTGGCCAGCCCTCAAGAGTGCTGAGTCTGACATGACGGTGGAAAGTCAAAGTGATATTGCCTTTCCCTGTGTCACAAATTTTCTGCCATTTGAAGTTCACAAGCGTAATTTTTCTAATGACAAACTGGCACTCTCACGGTAGTAAAAACAAGAGGTTGATAGATATACGACAGTTTTATGACGCCTCACATATACGCCAATCTTAAACTAAATCAAATGCATCAGATCAAAGGCTTCATTATCATAAGAAAAGAGAGCAGTCCCACCCGAGTCGGCTACCAAACCAGACTTAAACTATACTTTTCCTTTCACGTGACTGACAGGCGTGTCACAAATGCACTGCAACTGAACATTCATCCATTGTTAAAGAGGTCAATATTCTTACGTCTTGGGGGTCTCTTAACAGCCGAAGTATATATCCCCTGCTGCCCAGCCCACTTGCCGGCCGAACTTTACTACGCTGTATCCAGATATACATCATGCAAATTCCTGCACCTGCACGGCATACAAACTGACCTGGATGATCTAAAAGTCGTTTGCTCAATCCTTATCATTCACAGTATTAAGGCATCGGATGCTGAGAAAATACTTGTTACTTAGAGATATTTATATTGTAATGATTAACATAATTATTCATAGCTAGACGTAACACATTTATAATTACTTATCTCTCTCTTTTAAAACAAAACTGGTAGATATGTGTAGTTAGAGTGATGGGTTTAACTTCACTTTAGAGCGATAAGCAGAAATTAGCTTTACAAATACACTTAAGCACATTATTTATCTTTTCCTTTCTTTGCCCACAGGATGAACCAGCTGTGCAAGGTGTGTGGGGAGCCGGCCGCAGGCTTCCACTTCGGGGCCTTCACCTGCGAGGGATGTAAGGTGAGTCTCAGGTCCTCTGGACAAGGATCCGCCAAGGGTGGTGGTGTGGTGGTCTCTCTCAAACTCTGCCGAGACTAGTGTCTCGACATCTGCTGTGCTGATAGCTGTATAAAGCATGTGACAGGATCTTGCATCAGCCTTAGGTTGCTCATTATACTGCAATTTCAGTATATAAAACACTGCAGATCCGACTGATCTCTGAGACACACACACACACACACACACACACACAAACCCACAAACACAACTTAACCCCACAACCCAAGACACACCAAAACGAGCAGGCAACCTACTTTCTTCCTCAACACAAACATCATCCTGAACAGAATAACACACAAGCAGACAAACAAAGGCAGACAAGCAGGACAGCAGGAAGACGGAGGGAGGGGGAGGGGGGGCGGGTGTTAGGAGAGGGTGGGGAGGAGGTCGGGGGGGAGGGGGTTTGGGGAGAGGGAATCCTACCTACCTCCCTCCCCGCCCCCCCTCGTACCCTCTAAATCACAGCTAAGATGCTGAACGGCGTAACAAATGGCTTCCAATCAATCCAGTCTGCGGGATTCTATTTATGTCTCCGGGCGGCGGGGTCGTCCGGTGGGCGGGAGTGGGCGCTGAGGTCGGGTGGGTTGGGGTGGGCTGGCTTGGCTTGGCTTGGTGGGTGGGTGGGTGGTAAGTGGGCGGCAGGTGGGGGGCGGCCGATGGCCAAACACATCAGGGTGACGGTGGGTGGGCGTTGAGTCGATCATCGAGGAGGGGGTAGGGGGGTAGGGAGGGGGGAGTGGGAGAGAGAGAGAGAGAGAGAGAGAGAGAGAGAGAGAGAGAGAGAGAGAGAGAGAGGAGAGATGGATGACACAACAGCTACAGTCCGAACGGACGCGTGTTGGCAAACCCAAACTACCACCAAAGCAAGAAGTAACAAGGTAATTACTGATGATGGCTACCTCTCCTCCCCCCCCCCCCCAACACCACCATCTAATCACCTGCCTTGTAAATTAGCGTTAAATCACCTTTCCTTCCCCCACCCTTCCTCCTCCTCCTCCTCCTTCCCCTAGAGATGAAACATTAACATTGTGGTGATGCCATGATACAGACATCACTGCCGGTGCAAGGCATTATCATACATGACTTCACTGATCACCCCTAAAGCACTGCAGACGTCAACGACATCCTTCATGCGTATACGTGAAAAAGTATGCTTTTGTTTTGTCATTATCTAATCTAAAAAAAGGAAAAGATAAACAAACTGCATTTCAAAAATGAAAAAAAAAGAGGAGAATATAAAAGCACTTTCATCTGAGGATGTTCTCGTGTTGATGTGTATCCCGAACATGATGGATCCTCCGCCTGTATCCTACGGAGTGACGCCTCCCTCCCATCCCATCCCATCCCCTCCCTTGGAGTCCTGCCGAAGTCCTTGATGAATCATGGTCGACCCCAGGATCACTCCTGCTGGCTCCTCCTCCGCCTTCCCATGTTTTCTCCTTTCCAGCCTCGTTCTCTTTCCCTGGCCTCCTTGGCCTGAGAAAGGTGGGAGGTGGGCAGATTAGGAAGGGTAGTGAATGGTGGGATGAAGAAGTAAAGTTGTTAGTGAAAGAG
>JAYMFT010296767.1:0-10295 GCA_038088735.1 Panulirus argus | reverse complement strand
TTTATTTATTTATTCCTCTTGTTGCAGTAACTTTCAGGAGATAAGGATCCAGGCAGACGTGAACGGAACGGCGCCCAACCCTATGGTAGTGCCGCTGGAGGACTTAACGAAGGAATGTCATCTGCTAGACCTGGCCAAGGTGGGCAGACCTCTGGTCCTCAACTTCGGCTCCTGTACTTGATCTCCATTCATGGCCAAGCTCCAGGAATTCCGCCAGGTGCAGTAATGGGCTGGTAGCAACAGCATTATATATATATATATATATATATATATATATATATATATATATTATGCAACCTTCTAATTTTGTTTCTTTAAAATCAATTTATGGTAAAGAAATGGTAATCTTAAATGTAAGATATGGGTTACATTTCTAGTTCAAAAAGATTAATCAAAATGTGTTCACGGACAGGTTCTTGCACAGATCCTATCATTCTCCGGCTATGTATTGAATAAAGGTTTAGACTGATACTGATATGTCAGTAGACTGTGTGTAACACAATGTTAAGGAAGCATGATAATGCAGATGAGCGTGGAATACAGTGAGGTGGCCGAATTCGTCCTGGTCTACATCAACGAGGCTCACCCTACGGACGGCTGGAAGATCGCCGGTAGTGTGTTCGAGCTATCTTCCCACAAGTGAGTTGTTTCGTTTATGTAGGGTGGTTACAGGAGAGGAAGAAGGTGTGGGACAGGGGGAAGGATACGTTGAAATGGGAGAGGACTGAAGTGTGTACAGGTAAATAAATGGTGTAGCTTTTTTGATGCAGTTGGGTGATTTTCTGGGAGTATGTATATACTCCGGCAAAGAGGGGATGTGTATGTATTTATGTTGCGTTTTTAATTTTTTGGAGGAGATTCACTAAACAAAGCTAAACACTGTTCATTGTAGACATCGATGGTTAACCGGAGTCTTGAGGCTTCGGGAGAACCAAGGAGGTTCCATGTTTATGCTGTAATGTGTATCAGAGTTGTCTTCTAGTCTCTGGCTATTTTTTGAACCGTTTACGTTAGGCATGAAACGACTGGTTTATTGATTACTCGGTTATGCTGTTCTGCGGTGTTTTCAATGTAGGTGGTGTTTTTCTTCTATGACGAATCGTCTAGCCTTATTTTGTATCCCCTGTAATTTCATCAAGCATGATTTGGAAGCGAGGAACGTTGGTATAGGTAAAACTGTTTGTACAGGTATTATCATGGCTCTTACCAGGCATAATTTTTAGTTCTTCGGAAAATGCCAGAATCTGTACAGATTGGTCAGGGCTGCTATTCCTTGTGCAGATTTCTTGTTGATATGATCTGTTATCACACCCCTTGATGTTGAAGTGTGACCCAGGAGTATGCAGCTCATCTTGTGCACAATCTTGTTACCTTCTGTGATTCTGTTTTTGGGGTTTATTGTTTCTCGCGTCACTGTCGTAAATATGTTTATTTTAATTTCCCAGGTTATTCTCAAATTTGTTTAATCTGGTTGCCTCTGACTGCAGTAAACGATAATGTCCTGGGATTGAGTTATTCGAGACTATTACTTCAGTGGCGTCATCGGCACAGAAGATGTCTATGCTCATGGCACAGATTGCTGGGGTAATTTCAGATGTGTGTTATGAATAGTGTTGGTGACAGGACGCTCCCCTGGAGGACTCCGCTCAGTAGAGGGAATTTGGGTGACGTCGTAGAGTTGATGAGATGATTTCTGCGGTGCGTTGACTTATAGAGTTAGACATTAGTCTTTTTGTGATCTCTAGTATGTCTCGTTGTAGTAGTCTGTATTGCAGGTCGTTTGTCCACACTGCCAAAGGCTTTCCTTATGTTTCTTTGTATAACTGTGCGATATATTCCATATCTT
Source organism: Panulirus argus (assembly GCA_038088735.1). Classification (NCBI taxonomy): domain Eukaryota; kingdom Metazoa; phylum Arthropoda; class Malacostraca; order Decapoda; family Palinuridae; genus Panulirus; species Panulirus argus. Next base: position 8,449 of record JAYMFT010296767.1, on the reverse strand, counting down.
CTGAAAATAAAGATCTCTTCCTACCGCTGTCACAATTGCTGATATGGCGCTTTTGCCTCTTCTGAAGCCGTATTGATTTGGAGTATGGTGTTGTTGTTTGCAAGGCGTCCTGTGAACCAAAGGTTTATAACTCTTTCAAAATGTTTACCTGAGAATCCCAGGGGGGATATGGGGCGGCAATTCTTAGAGTCTGCTTCTGGCATTCTTTGTTTTGGTATCATTTTAACTCTAGCCTCTTTGAACCTTCGGGGAAAGTGTCCTTTGCTTAGCATAACACTGTAAATGTTGAGAAAGTGGTGAAGTCCTTTTGGAGGTAGCATGTGGATTTGCCTCTTACCTAATTTACTTTTTCCCTGGTGAGGAGTTCTTGGTTTTCTGGATGGCTGCTCGAAGTTCCGGCAAGTGAATTGCCCTTGAACGGTAGTTGTTGGGGACATTCAGGTTAAGTCTGTGGTCTGGTGTGGGATTATTTTTCTCTTCCGAGTCAGCCAGTTGATTATCTTTTTTATGATCTTGGTTATAGCTCTCCATATGTTCTGGAGTCCCGCCAATGTTGGACTAGAATCCTTCCTGTGATGGACTAGAGTCCTACCGGTGTTGAACTGGAGTCTTGTTGGACTGGAGTCTTACCAGTATTGGGCTGGAATCCTACTAGTGTTGGACTAGAGCCCTACCAGTGTTGGGCAGGAGTCCTGCCAGGTCAGTAATATAATCCTACGCCGCAGGACGCTGGAAGACCGAGCTTCAGCGGCACAGATGATGCTGAAGGAGGAGCCTCTGGGATGTCAAGTTGTCCTGGACAACATGGAGAACTTGGCCAACAGTGCCTACGCCGCCCTTCCGGAAAGACTTTACATCATCCTCGACGGCATCGTCGTCTACAAGGGAGGCATGGGACCCTGGATGTACAAGGTAGGTTGGTAGGCAGTCTGTTGATTAGCTAGTCGCTCTACAGGGGAGGTATGGGACCCTGGAAGTCCAAAGGTGGGTTGGAAGTTGACCTGTAGATTATCCAGTTTGTTCACAAGGAATGGAGTAGGCCTGTTAGAATTTGAATTAGGTTGGTAGATAGCTTACTGATTAGCTAGTCATTCTATAAGAGAGATATAATCTCCCAGGAAATACCAGGAATGATGGTAGGTAACCTGCAGATCAGCCGATCTGGATACAAGATAAGAACTTGAGACGAAGAGGATAATGTTCCGATCGGGATTACGTTAGTTTAGGTGAAGAGAGAATATTCCGACCGCGCTATTCTTCCTTCCTGACTTTGTATAACTCACGGAACGATATCCACCGCTGACCTTATTAATACGGCACGCGTTCACTTTGGTAATAGCATGAGAGTATTTCATACGTTCACATAGAATTGTCTCATGTTGTAAATCTCAATTATGTTTCTACCTGAGGACTTCACTAAAATGTAAACCAGTTGTCATTGGTCATGGGAGTTTGAGGATAACCGGGCGTGCAAAACTAAATGAATTATATGTCTGATGGTTGAAATCGGTTGAAATGATGAGAAAATCTGTTCTCGACCGTAAGGAATCTTAATAAGCAATAACTTCATCGTCAGGAAAACAAGATTAGTTCTTATTCCACTGTAGTCATCCATTGTATATTTCTTCCAGCCTCTTTCTTGGGGAGGATTCCACTTGGATTTCTCCAGTAGTATGGTGCAGGTTTGAACAGCAGTAACTGCTGCCAACTTTTAAGCAAGTCTCGTGAAGCTACGGCCTTGAGGTAGTTGAGCAATAATGATGGTGTTATTATCAATTTGTGTGGATGTAACCAAGATGAGAAGAAAGGAGAGATAGGTAGTATGTATGAAAAAAGAAACCTGGATATTCTGGCTCTGAGTGAAACAGTGCTCAAGAGTAAAGGGGATGAATGGTTTGAGAATGTCTTAAGAATAAAGTACGGGGTTGTTGGGAAGGCAAAAATTAAGGAAGCGTAGCAGGAATTATGGGAATGTGTGAAAGAGTGTAAGGATGTGAGCTTCGGAATGATGTGGATAAACATTAGAGTGGGTTGCGAGAGATTGATTTGTGCATATGCACTTAGCCATGAGAAGAAAGATGATGAGAGGCAAGTGTTTTGGGAGCAGCTGAATGAGTGTGTTAGCAGTTTTGGTGCAAGACATTGGTCATTAGTGATGGGTGACTTAGCTGCGAGAGTGAGTAATGTGGTAGCTGAGGGTATAATTAGGGGAAATTGGATACCCAGTATTGTGAATAAGAATGAAGGTAGCTAGTGGAGCTGTGTGCTGAAAGAGGATGAGTATTTGGGAATACCTGGTTTAAAAAGAGGGACATACATAAGTATATGTGGGTGAGCGGAAAAGATGGTAAGATGGCATTATTGCTTTCCATATAATTGTTAGGCTTGCAAAAGAGAGACTTTTACACGTGAATGTGTTGAGAGGGGCAGCTGGTGGAATGTCTGACCACTACCTGGTGTGAGCTTGGAAGAGGAACTTGTGAGAAGACATACAAGGAGAGTTTGAGAGTACATCGGGAAAAGGTGACAGTAAACGAAGAACGAGCAGTGGGTTAGGAATGGGAAGTATTTAAAGATATTTAAGGAAGCAGTGCTGGCATATGCAAGAGAAGTCTATGTCATGCAGAAGGTGGAAGGTGGGCAGGTGAGAAAGAGTAGTGAGTAGTGAGATAACAAAATGGAGATGAAAAAGAAAAGAGAGGTGTATGAGCAGAACTTACTGGGGAGGACTGCAAGTGGCTGGGAGATGTACAGAAGAGAACAGCAGGAGGTCAAAAGGAAAGGTGCATAGGTTCTGAAATAGGGCAAATAAGAGATAGGGTGAGCTAATATCAGTTAACTTCAGGGAGAATAAGATATTTTGGAAGGAGGTTAATGTCATTGGGAAAACGATAGAAATGAGAATATCAGTGAAGGGAAGAAATGGGGAAGCGGTAACAGGTAGTGATGAGATGAGGAGGAGATGGAGTGAGTATTTTGAAGGATTGCTGAATGTGTTTGACGACAGGGTGGCAGATGTAGGGTATTTATAGGTTGGGGTGGTATGCGAAGTGAGAGCCATAGAAAGTGGTTTGTTAAAGAGAGAAGAGGTGGTAAAAGCTTTGGATGATGTAATATATGGCAAGATGGCTGGAGTGGATGGTACTGCAGTTGAATTTCTTAAGAAAGTGGGCGACTGTGTTGTTGATTGGTTTGTTAGGATTCTCAGTGAATGCAAGGATCATGGTCAGGTGCTTAAGGATTGGTGGAATGAATGTATAGTGCCCCTGTATAAAGGCAAGGGAAGAAACGTGAGTGTTCGAATTATAGAAGTATAAGTTTGCTGAGTATACCTGGTAAGATGTACGGGAGACTGAAGGCATGTAAAGAGAATCAAACTAGGGAGGAACAATGTGGTTTCAACAGCGGTTGAGGATGTGTGGATCAGGTCTTTGCTTTAAAGAGTGTGTGTGTGAGAAATTCTTAGAGAAACAGAAGGATTTGTATATGGTATCTATGGATCTGGAGAAAACATATGATAGTGTTGATAGAGATATTTTGTGGAAAGTCTTACGAATCATTAGTGAAGGAGGAAAGCTACTAGGAGTGAAAAGTGTTTAGTAAGAGTGTAAGGCATGTGTATATCAGTAATGGCAGTGTGTGTGTGTGTGTGTGTGTGTGTGTGTGTGTGATTTACACTCGTATTGCCCCCCCACACGCGTTTTATCCTTGTATACTTTTACCTTGTACGAATTCTAATGTGTGTTTACACACATCCACACACCAGCCCAAGTCAGGTACCCATTTATCGACCAGCCACTGGAGATGATGAGCACCTACGTTGGATGTGAGCCGACTACCGCGCCCAGGATTGGAATCCATGCTTACCAGATCCTAGGCTAGCCTTTAATGACTCTTGGTCGGTCTGTAGCTCTCTCTATGAAAAATCTAATCTTTGATCTTGTAAAAAGTGAACTTTTGACATCAACAGTGATGTTTAGGTCTACGGCCAGTGGTAACGGAACTGTAGTGATGATTGATTTGACAATGAATTTGAGAGTGCAACTGTGGTGTAGTAATGTTGAAGGTGTACTGAAGAAGAGTATAGTGAACATTAAATGATCGAATCTCAGTCCAAGGGAATAGTGACAAAGATATAGTGAAGATGTGGGTGTAATGTAGAAGAATATAGCGAGCCTAATGTTAGTGAAGATAGGTTGCACTGAAGGTAAAGATGTAATGAACATAATGGGGTAGTGAAGATTATCATAGCATAGTGAAGATATAAGGTGGTGAAGATGATGTAGTAAAGACATAGCTATGAGATCTGATCCCCAAAATGATCCAAACTATGTTTCAGGCCGGATATAGGCGGCCCAAAGATAATAATAATAAAAATAATAATAATAATAATAATAATAATAATAATAATAATAATAATAATAGTTATTATTATTATTATTATTATTATTATTATTATTATTATTATTATTACTATAATAATGATAATAATAATAATGATAATAATGATAATGATAATAATATAAAAAGGAGAATTTTTATACACTTATTGTGATATGACAATAACATAGAGAAAGAACATTATTATTTTTGCGAAACATTACACGTCTTTCATAACAAACCACATTTCATTCCATATATGTATAACTGACAGCTCATGACTAGGCGGGTTCTTTCATATTGATCAGTGATCACTGTTCCCTCTTTCTCCCTGACAGCTGGGCGAGGTGGAGTCTTGGTTGAAGGACTTCAAGGAGAAGAACTTAGACAAGGAGTAAACCAGTGGCGGAGTGAGAGGCTGCGCCCGCATACCGGTGTCGGGGATACATTACAGTTGAGAGAGATTTACACCAGTCTTATACATCTCTCGAAAACTGTATGAGCAAGAGAGAGATAGACAAGGAGAGACTCTTGAAAATTGTTACGATCAAATATAAAAAAGAAACTCTTCAGGAAGAGCAATCAAACGTTAGAGATATGGAATTTGAAACATTCTGAATTGTAGAAATCATATGAATGATATGTATTGACCTTTTTGTTTTTACTGACAGCATTATCTATTTATGTGTTCCCGTGCATTTGATTGGGCTTTTGTCATCTGTGTTTCGTATGCATTTATCACGAAATGGCTTACAAATATTAGCTAAAACGGTGAAGCCTCTTGAAGTCTTAGTGGTAGTTAGACCGGCGCTAGGTCTGTTGTAGTCAAGTGTTGGTCAGACCTACGGCTGGAGACCATTAAGATGATGGGCTTGGCTAAAAGGTCTTATATGGCCAGGCCTGGCCCTGATGGTATTGCCTGGTCTCTCTTCGTAGGTTTGAGTAACACTTGTTTACGTCATTTGTCACACGACAGTAAAAGAACAGAGGGTCGATTTTTTGTACTTGTAAAAATATTTTGTGCGCTTTAATGTATTCCTTTTAGGTATCCAGTTTCCTGAATATGAAATTACGTTTTTGGAATTTCTACCTATAAATCAATTAGGTATTTATAAGTGAAAATAACATGGCTATGTATATAATTTTTAATTTTAAGGGAGTTCGATCTTTCATTGTCCAGAACTGGTTAAATATAATGTCTAGAGCTGGCCATATAGAATGTCCAGAATTTATCATATGTAATGTCCCTTGTTCGCCACATGTAGTATCCATAGCTCGCCATGTATAATGTATAGAATTGATAATATGTAATGTTCGGAGCTGGCCATAAGTAACATCCACAGACCACATGTAATGCCTGTGTAACATTCAAAGACCGTAGGTTATGTCCAGAGCTGGCCATATGTTATATCTAGAGGTAGCCACATATAATGTCCAGAGCTGGCTATATATGATGTCCACTGCTGGCCGTATGTAACATCCAGAGGCCACATAAAATGTCCAAAGCTGGCCATATTTAACTTCCAGAGATAGCCACATGTAATGTCCAGAGCTGGCACTATATAATGTCCAGAGCAGGCCACAAATAATATCCAGAGCTATTCATATACAATGTTCATAATTGCAGCAGGTAAAGTCCAGAAGTGGTTTTGTATAAAACCCAGAGCTGGCCATATGTAACGCCCAGAGCTGGCCATAGTTAAGAATCCTACCTTTCGTATAAAGCGTACAGTCACTGATCATAAACACAATAATAAACATTCACATACAATGATCACAAAAAAAAAAAAATATTTTCCTTTTTATTCCTGTCTTTCTTCTCCACACTAGAGCCCTTGACGTATAGAAGTCAAAATTATTTTTTCTTTTGAAGTCTCCAGTTACCGACAAAAGTCCACAGCAAAGCCGGGCCTGAATTGAAATAAGAGAGAATTATCAGGACAAAGAAAAGACAAGGGATAGTACTTACGAATTTGGGAGGTGATGAAAAACCTGTCTTTTAAAATATACCTGGTTATATTTAATGGGAAAGATATGAGAAGGTAGAGAATTCCAGTTTGACGAGAAGGGAAAGAGATAGGTATCAAACGGCCCACCCTTGAATTGCCAATGGCCACACAGTAATCATGAGACGCAGCAGCTTGCCGAGTATTGCGTTGTCTAGCTAGTGGTGTGGGCACACAAACAGCCAGCTCTCGGGAGCAAAAACCAAAATAATACCTATAGAAAAGAGGAAGTGAGTCAAAATTGCGGCGTAGGACAAGTGCGTCAAGTTTGGAAATTAGCTTGGGACAGTTTATAAGTCGGATCTCTTTCGACTCAACTCTGTCAAATAAGGATACAGAGCTAGAACCACCCCAAATGTGAGAGCAGTACTTCATAGAAGAATGAATCAATCCTTTGTATAAACGGAGCAAATGTTCAGAAGAAAAGAAGTTTCGATATCTCAATAGGACACCCAGTTCCTTAGAGGCAGACCTAGCTATTCCTGTAACGTGGGTTTCCAGGAAAGAGAGGATTTTACAGAAATACCAAGCATTTTCACTGAGTCAAGAGGTGGAATTACAGAACCGTTAAAGGAGATATGAGAGTTGTAAGTTTTCGATGGAGAGATAGGTAGAAATTGGGTCTTGAAGGCGTTAAACTTAACCCGATTTTGTCTACCCCACTGAGATATCCTGTCTAGGTCTGAGTTTACTAAGGAAGCTGTGTCAAAACTAGATGCAGATCGAGTGAGAAAAGAGGGAGCAGAATTGAAGGATATGGATGAATGCAGTGCTGAGTCGTCAGCGCATGAGCGCATTAAATAGTTTGTGGAGAGACAATCGTTGAAAAAAAGGAAAAAAAAAAGTGTAGTGGACAAGACAACTTTGAAGGACACCGCTGTTGGGGAGAAAACTGTGGAGGCCGATTCATCAACAAACGCAGAGGTTGATCGGCCGGAGAGGAAGCTAGATATGAGGGAGCAAAGTGAGGGTGGGAATCTAAAAGAGGAGAGCTTAGACATGAGACCCAGATGCCACATCCTGTCAAAAGCTTTGGATATGTCAAGAGCAACTACACATGACCCCAAAATCTTTCAGGGATAATGACCAGATTATTAGTAAGATAGGAAAAGAATATCACTAGTGGATCTCGCCTTACAGAAGCCATACTGGTGATCAGAGAGAAGACTGATTTTCGAGGTGTTTAAGGATATGGGAGTTGAGGAGGGATTCATACTGTGGAAATCGTAGTTGTCAAGCAAAAGGACGATAGTTTGAGGGGTCAGAAAGCTCATCCTCCTTAGGGATGGGATGTAACAATGCATGCTTCCAAGTAGATGGAAAAGTTTTGGTTTTTAAAAGGAGCAGACGAGCGAGCACAGGTGCAAGTTCAGAGGCACACTCTTTCAGTACCCGGGGATGGATGCCATCAGGACCATAAACCTTGTTTGTGTCCAGAGAAAGAAGCATTTTTCGAACATTCCGAAAAGATATTACAGGAGGAGGCATAGGGTTAGTAAGAGGACCATCATGGGGTGAGGGAATGCTAGAGTCATCCAAGGTGGAGTTAGAGGAGAAACGGGAACCAAAGAGAGTTGCCTTGTCAACGGGAACCAAAGAGAGTTGCCTTGTCAACGGGAGAGACAGTTATAGTACCGTCAGGACGGAAAAGTGAAGGAAAGGTAGAGCGACGGAAGTTGTTAGAGATTTTCTTGCTAAACACTAGACAGACCTGTCAGTAGATGCTGAGGAGAGGTTATCGCACTTTCTTTGAGTAAAGGAACGCTTTGCCTCATGGATAACGTGCTTGCAGTGATTACGGGCAGTGATGAAAGCTGAATGGGAGCTAGAGGGAGGAAAATTTCTCCAAACCTGGTATGCCTGATCCCTTGTCTTTATGGCCTCAAAAAAGGTACGGTTGAACCATGAATTGGATGAAGAAGTAGTCATGGAGGAAGAGGGAATAAATTCTCCATTCCCGCAAGAATGGCCTCTGCTATGCGTTTGGCGGAGACAGAAGCATCACCACATAAGAGACGGTAATCTACCCAAGGGAAGTCAGAAAAAAAGTTACCTAAATTATT
>JAYMFT010296756.1:0-10295 GCA_038088735.1 Panulirus argus | reverse complement strand
AAAAAAAAAATAAAAATAATACATATATATACATATATATATATATATATATATATATATATATATATATATATATATATATATCAATTCATTATAGTTAACTGCCATTTCCGACATTAAAAAATGTAGATAAAGGAAACACGCGATGAAAGACCCATCCACTCATATACACACATATATACATACATACAATACACGCATATACATATACAGTAATCTCTCGATTTAACGGACCCCGATATAATGGATTTCAGATCTAAGGGACTGGGCAAATAATAATATTTAATTAATAATAACTGAAATAATTAAAAAATAAAAAATCTCAAATGCCACAATATGTGCATTTCATACTGCACTTGTTTTTGACTGCATGGGGTATACTTGTTTTGTTTCGGTCTTAGTCTGCTTCAAGCTATTGTGTGGTTTGGTTGTATGCTGAGAACTGAGACTTTATTTATTAAATAATCTTGCAGTCCTTACAATTCAAAATGGCAGTAAGTGAAAGAGTAGTTAAAAGAAAGCTTGTAAACTGTCTATTGTATTACAATATATTGTATATTGCATCAAAAAAATGGTTAAATTCGATTTAACAGACTTCTGGCATTAATGGACACCCCTCTCTCCATTTGTCCGTTAAATCAAGGGATTACTGTATATAAATATACATATATAGATATGTACATATTCATACTTGCTTACCTTCACACATTTCCGAAGAAAGGCCACATCCATACACACTCATTCTTTAGCTGTTATGTGTAATGCACCAAACCACAGCTCCCTATCTATATCTTGGCCCCACAGACCTTTCCATGGTTTACCCTGGATGTTTCACATGCACTGGTTCAATCCACTGACAGCACATCGACCCCAGTATACCACAACATTCCAACTCACTCTATTCCAAGCACGCCTTTCACCCTCTTGCATATTCAGCTCCGATATCTCAGTATCTTTTTCAGTCCTTCCTTCCACCTCCAATTTGGTCCCCCACTTCTTGTTCCCTCCACCTCTGACATATATATCCACTTTGTCAACCTTTCCTCACTCATTCTCTCTATATGTCTTAACCATTTCAACATCTCTCCATATGTCCTAATCATTTCAACACACCTTCTGCTCTCTCAACCACACTCTTTTTATTGCCATACATCTCTCTTACCCTTTCAATACTTACTCGATCAAACAACCTCACACCATATACTGTCCTCAAACATTTCAAGACATCTACCCTCCTCTGCACAACCCTATCTATAGCCCATGCCTTGCAATCATATAATATTCTTGGAACTACTATTCCTTCAAACATAACCATTTTTGCTCTCCAAGATAACATTCTCTCTTTCCACATATTCTTCATCACTCACAGAACCTTCGCCCCCTCCCCCATCCTATGACTTACTTTCGCTTCCATGGTTCCATTCACTGCCAAGTCAAGCACTTCATTTCCTCCAATTTTTCTCCAATCAAACTTAGACACCAACTAACTTATCCAGAACCCTGCTGAACCTAATAACCTTGCTCTTATCCACATTTACTCTCAACTTTATCCTTTCACACACTTTTCCAAACTCAGTCACCAACTTCTGCACTTTCTCACTCAAGTCAGCCACCATTGTTGCATCATCAGCAAACAACAACTGACTCACTTCCCAGCCCTCTCATCCCTAACAGACTGCATACTCGGTCGTCTCCAAAGCTCTTGCGTTTACCTCCCTAACCACCCCATCTATAAACAAATTAAACAACCATGGTGACACACACCCTTGTCACAGACCGATTTTCACTGGTACCAATAACTCTCCCCTCTTCCTACTCGTACACATGCTTTATGCCCTTGATAAAAACTTCTCACTGCTTCTGGCAGCTTACCACCCACACCATATATTCGTAATACCTTTCATAAGGCATCTCTGTCAACCCTATAACAGGCCTTCTCAGGTCCATAAATGCTACATACAAATCCATCTATCTTTCTAAATATTTCTCACATTCTTCAAAGCACGCACCTGATCCACACATCCTCTACCACTTATGAAACCACACTGCTCTTCCCCAGTCTGAATCTCTGTTCATGCCTTCACCCTCTCAATCAATAACCTCCCATACAATTCTCCAGGAATACTCAACAAACTTATGCTTCTGTAGCCTGAACACTCACCTTTATCCCCTTTGCCTTTGTACAATGACACTATAAATTCAACTGCAATACCATCTACTCCTGCCACCTTGCTAGATTTCATCTTCCTCAAGGCTTTCACCACCTGCTCTCTTTCCAGTAAACCACTCTCCCTGACTCTTTCACTTCGCACAATCACCACGACCAAAACACCCTACATATGCCAATTTATCACCAAACACATTGAACAATCCTTCAAAATACTCACTCTATCTCCTCCTCACTCCATCAATACCAGTTGTCACTTTCCTCTTTGCCCCCTTTACTGATGTTCCCATTTGCTTTCTTATCGTTTGCACATTGTTTACCTCCTTCCAAAACATAATTTTTTTTCTCCCTTAAGTTTAATGATACTATCTTACCCTAACTCTCATTTGCCCCCTTTTTCAACCATTGCACCTTCCTCTTGACCTCCTGCCACTTTCTCTTATACATCTCCCGGTCATTTGCTCTCCTTCCTTCTAGTACTATCCAAATGCCTCTCTTTTCTCTTTCACTAGCAACTTAATTTCTTCATTCCACCACTCACTACCCTTTCTAATCTGCACACCACCCACTTTTCATGTGCCACATGCATCTCTCACACAAGCCATCGCTGTCTTCCCTAAATACATGCCATTCTTCACCCACTCCCCTCGCTTCTTTTCCTTTCACTTTTTGTCATTCTACACTCAATCTCTCCTGGTATTTCTTCACTCAAGTCTCCTTTCAAAGCTCACTTACTCTCACTACTTTTTTCTTCCCAACATTCTCTCCTCTTTTTTGACAACCTCTACAAATCTCCACCTTCGCTTCCAGACGATAGTGACCAGACATCCCTCCAGCTGCCACTAAAAGCACATTAACATCCTAAAGTCTCTCTTTTACAAACCTATCAATTATATATCTTGGTTTGATATTAAAAAGAGATATCTCCTTGTGAATATGTGATTCCTGGGTATAATCTGTTTTAATGCTGAGAGGGAAAATCAAGGAAGCAAAAGTGCCTTGCTCTTCGTTATATCTAATCTTAATCCCATACTAAAGAACGTAACTGTTGATAAAATCATCTCTATTTTTGTTAAAATCAAAAATATATTCAAAAGAAAGTAACAATAAGATTAGTTTATCAGCCCCTTACAAAGACAACAAAGGTTGACGAAAGACCAAGATCAATTGGCAGAAACCAGTAATGAACAAGATTCAATTATCATAAGAGATTGTAACATACCAGTATCTAAGAGGGGTGAATCCCTTTCCAGTAGCATGGAGCATGGGCTCTACCTAACTTTGCCTGAGAGTGCCCTAATACAATAAGATACAGAACCCACTTGCAATGAGAATATATCAGATTTAGTTCTTCCCACAAGTAAGGATCTTGTTCATGACGTTAAAGTGAAAAAAAATTTTGGTATAAGCAATCACTGGCAAATCAATTTTGAGGTACATTTCAACATAGGCTATAATGCTGGTCATTAGGAAAGTGGAAAAAAATACCAAATCTTAGACATGTAAATTTTGGTGGTCTTTGCACTGCTTTTGACAGGCAAAGCTGGAATGATATCATTAATGAAAATTATATGGGTGTGGCTTGTAAAAGAGTCAGTAATACTTTCAAAGTAGTGGAGGGAAAATATGTGCTAATGTGTATAAGAGAGTCTTCTTTCAAAATGAAGCCAAAGCGTTGAAGCAATGACATAAAGAAGTCCTTGCTATTTAAGAAAGAAACACAGCAGAAACTTGAAGACAAATACCAACAAGAGAGAGTAAATTACATAAATCCACCTACAGAAACTAAGAGACATATGCCAAGGCAAAAGTCAGTATGAAGTGTATATTGCAACAGCACAACAGCATAAGAAATCCTAAATAGTTTTATAGATATTAGATGTAAGAAAGTCATTACCAAACCATCTTGGTCATTGATTACAAAAAATGGTGACTTAGTTAAAAAAAGCAAAGCCATGGCAAAGACTGTTAATTATTTTTTTGCATCTGTATTTACAACTGAGGATACAGCTTATGTCCCAAATCTAACTTCATTGCTGAGAGGTGAAAACATTCTGCAACACATTGAGATAAAAAATGAAGATATACTATCAGTGCTAAATGGAATGGGAGTAAATGAAACAGGCCCAGATAAGTTTTATGCAAGAACACTGAAACAGGTGAAAAATGAGGAAGTTATGCCTTTGGCTACTCTTTTCTAATACGTCACTCGCTACAGGAAATGTTCAAGAGGAATGGAAACTTGATAATGTAACACTATTATTCAAAAAAGGTAATAATTCACTGCCTGGAACTTATCATCCAATCAGCTTAACATCTGTAGTTGGTAAACTAAAGGAAACCATCATTCGAGGTAAGACTGTAAACCATTTTGAAGACCACCACTTAATAAATGATTTTCAGCAGGGTTTTCAACAGAAATGCTAAAGTCTGACAAATCTGCTCGAGTGCTTTTATGACATAATTAGCATGTATGATAAAAGTAATGCTGTTGATATCATCACTAAATTTTTATAAAGTATTTGATAAAGTTCCACATCAAAGGTTATTAATAAAAGTTTGTCACATGATATAAAAGAGTTCATACTTCCATGGGTAGGAAACTGGCAGACCAGACATTAACAAAGAGTGGTGATTCATGGCCAAATCTTTGAATGGTTAGACGTAGCAGGTCATATACCACAGGGATCTGTGTTGGGACCAGTTTTCTTTCTCATACACATTAATATTGATAAGCTCCACTGTACGATATCTAAATTCATGAACAATAATAAGTTGGGAAATAAATCTATAAGGGAGACTAAACATCTGCAGCTTCAAACTAACAAAGACAAACTAATGGACCAGGCTAATTGGTGGAAAATGAATCTTAATTTTGATAAGTGCAAAGTTATACATAACAGTAGTAAAATGAGGAGACAAGCTTTAATATGAATTCTGTTGAGCTACAAAATGTAAATACTGAGAAGAACTTGGGTGTGATAATCTCTGATGGCCTAAAGCCACATAAATAGTGCACAGAAGTGGTTAAAAAGGCGTACAAAATTCTCATGTTCATAGATAAGGCTCTTGAATTAAAGTCTCAGGAAATTATTTTCATTCTTTACAACTCACTGGTGCATCCTCATCTTCATTACTGTGTACAGTTTTGGTCATCCTACTTAGAGAAAGACATAAGACAGAATGGAGGGTGCAAGCTAATAATATGATTCCTGTCCTGAGAAACAAATCCAATGAGAGCTAAATAAAAGAAATGAATTTATTTGGCTTTGAAAAGAGAAGTTAAAGAGGTGACCTTATAAAAGCATTTAAAATTACAAAAGGTTTTGATGATCTTAATCTCACAAGCTACTTGAGAATAAATTTGTCTATCATTCGTAATAATGGATATAAACTTGTGAGCAAATGTGTTACCTCAAATGAAGTGAAGTACTTTTTCTTCAACAGAATTGTTAATACACTGAATGATTTACCAATTAGAGTATATGAAAGCAATCATCAATATGTTTAGGCACAGACTTGTTAACATCTTATTTCAAATCCATGACTAATTATCTGCACCTCTTTAACTACAAGATAAGTTTACAGATCTTCCTCTTTTTATCTGCACCTCTTTAACTACAAGATAAGTTTACAGATCTTCCTCTTTGAAAAATCTGTAGATCTTTCAACTCCTACCACATTAATCAATGACTTTATCATCTCTTCCAGTACCACAAACAGCTGCAATAGGATCCAGTGATCTGTTGCTGTTTGAATACAGGTGTATTCAGTTTTATGTACCTTTTTATAAACCAGGTACTCCCTATCACTAGTCACTATTCAGCACAAAACTTTACTTCTACAAGCTGTTCACAATTCACCTTACTGAGTACCCCATGCTCCCCAATTATACCCTCAACTGCCAAATTACTCATTTTCACATTCAAGTCACCCATCACTTAATACTCAATCTCTAACATCAAAACTGCTGACACACTTACTCAGCTGCTCCAAAAACACTCATCTCTCTTCATCTTTCTTCACATGACCAGGTGCATAAGCACTAATAATTACCTGTCTTGTAGCCCCTTTCAAAATCCCACATCAGTTTGGAGCTCACTTCCTTACACTCTTTTCCATATTCCTACAACTCCTGCTTCAAAAGAAGTTCTACTCATTCCTTAGCTCTTGCCCTCACAATAACCCCTGACTCTATCCCCGAAATATTCCCAAACCATTCATCCCCCTTACCCTTAACCTTTGTTTTCCTCAAAGCTAAAACATTCAGGTTCCTTTCTTCAGACATACCACCTATCTTTCCTCTCTTTTCATCTTGGTTACATCTGCACTCATTCAGGTACCCAAACCTAAGCCTCTAAGGAGGATGAGCACTCCTTACCTGGCTCCTTTAGTTTCAACTTTCAGAAACTGATTTACAAGAAGGGAAGGGTTTCCAGCTCCATTCCCACCACTCTTAATCACCTACAATACACAGTGAATACATGGGAAGTATTACTTCTCTTTTAACCCCTATATGAAAATGTATATGATTATTAATCAAAGCATTGGGCAAGAAGGTACTGAAGAGAATTATGAAGAAAATCAACTACATCATTTCATCTACTATATGCAGACTATCTTCAAGAATAGCTGATTGCTAATTCTCAGTAGAATTTCCATCTATATCTTTTAATGGTCAGATGAGGTGAAAACTGATTTTTCTTAGGCATGAAAGCATAGAAGAGAACTGTGTGAAAAAAATTTGAAAAATTAAATTTACCATATCATTTTATCAACTATAGGTTTGAAGTGAAGGCAAGGTTCCCTTTTAACTTGATGCAATCCTCCAAGCTTTTCACTTCCCTCATGACCTTTGCATCACCTGAAAACACATTCAGATAGGAGTCCGTAACTTCTGTCAAGTTATTCACATAAATCAAGAAGATAATGGTGCCAAAACAAAACCCTGCATTACTCCACTGGTGACCTCACCAGATTTTGAAATGGTTCGTCTAACATGCGTTCTTTGTTCCTATTCACCAAGATAATTCTCAATCCACTGTAGTAGGAGTACCCCACTTATTCCTACTTAATCAGCCTCCTATGCATCACAGTGTCAAATGCTTTCTGCCAGTCAAAAGCACACACCTTGCCTTTTGTCTAAGAGTGAGCTCATTCTCACAAAAACATAAGAAGTTTATTCCTTATGACCTCGTTTCTCTAAAACCATGCCATCTCCCAATGAGGAAATCTCTCCTCCGTAGAAAGAAATATTTGCTTTCCAATTATTTTTTTTGAAACCTTTTAGACCAGGCCACACTCATCAGGGAGACTCATCTGTGGATCAGTGCCTCTCCCTGATCTCCTTTGTATAGACAGGTATGAAGCTTGCCTTTCAACACTCCCTTGGCATTTTGCCTTTCTACAGTGACATCTTGAAAAGTATTTCAAGAGGTCTGGACCATTAGCCTTGTATTGCTCATGTATGTAGTATTCTATTACGGTTATTGCTAGACATTTCAATGCTTTCTAAGATGTCCTCTCTATTCAACATCATCACTGTTGTGACGATAGTATATTCCGTTGTGAAAACACTAAACTTTTTATTAAGTTTTTTATGCATCCTAACATCATTCTCCATATTTCTTCCCTATGAATCTCTTTGCCTGATAAGCTGCTCTTCAGCAGAGAATTTACTCCTGACGCAATTATGGAAAAGTTTTGGATTTTTTCCTGCCTTGTGTATAACATTCTTTTCAAAGTTTCTTTGTTCCTCCTTTCTCATCTTGCTAGACTTGTTCCTAGCTCTATCTTGCTAATGCTGGCTGGTTGGAGTGCTACCTATTTCTCAAAGCTCGTTTTCTATTTATCATTGATTAATAAACCTTTTATTAACTTTTCATTGTATTCCCTCTGCATTTATAGCTAAAGGTAACAGAAACTCTCACCACAAAACTCTGGCTTAACTCCTTTTCCCAATTACGTTAACATAGAAATTGTTAGTTTATGTAGTTTCCACAACTATATCTCCTCTTTCAGTCTTGTCTCATCTCTGCTCTTTTAACATCCTCATTTACTACACAGACAAACTTCAACATTGCATGATCACATTTTCCAACTGGTGTTTCATATATAATATTCTCAATACTTATGCTACTATGTGTGAAGATAAGATCTAGCAATGATGGTGCATCAGTCCCTTTCATTCTAGTGTGTTCACTGACATGTTGGTATGGGATATATTCATGTATTCACCCTAAAAACTTGCCTGTCTCCATAATTCCTTGTCACCATAAGAATGCAAATTCCTAAAGTTTATCTCTCTCAGATTGAAAGCCTCCATCATTAACACTGCCATTTCCAAGCAGTGTGTGTTTTATCTATCCTGATTGTTCATTCACTGTTATTACTGTATATTTGTTCTGAATCATTTACATTTTTTGGAGCATTACACATTATCAACTCTACTATGCACTTCTTTTCTACAGTTATTCTTCATTGTCTGAATAGGCCTTCTGCTATTTTCAAAAACTTATGGCTGTCTCTTATTAAGAGGGCCAATCCTCCCCGCTCATGCCCTTTCTTTCCATCCTTACTGTCATGTAACACTTTGGGGAGAACAGGTGATAACTCTATGGCAGGGTTTGTTTCCAGAACTCCAAAACTATCAAGTGAATTTTCACTTATATGATCCTTTAATTCCAACTCTACCATTAACTAGTCCTAATTCATCAATATTTGCATACAGTACTTTCAGTCTGACATTACCATCTAGTAACACTCCTGGCCTCTCTGCAGTGCTGGTGGGGTTACTCTATCGTCTTGTCACATTTGGAGTCTCCTATATTTTGCTCTCTAACTAAATTCTAAAGTTTTCCACATCTCTATATTTGATTTATTATATTTGATGAACACCCTACTGAATCACATCTTGTTTTTAAATTTCTTAACTTGCTGAAGTCCTTCCCAGCTAGATGACTCAACATCAAATGTGACCATAACTGATTAACCCCTTTTGTCTTAATCATAACCATCAATTCTTCTCCTTTCTTTAATAAGTTAAATTGCGTATGGCAACTCCATTGCTTCCAGTAATCTTTCAATGAGCACTCCTTTCTTTCCTCTTCGTTCCTTATCTGGTGTATAATCATCCAAACCAAATATAATCAGTGATTATGTCTATCAACCTCCTTCTTTACTAAATTTTTTAGTACTGGTATCACCCACTTTTTAGCTAGATCCTTCAGTGTTCAATTGTCAACCTCTTTCTTTCTGACTTTCTCTAAAATCTCCCTTTTAGCTAACTAGCACTAGTCCAGTAGGCTCTGCACTCTTCTACACCTATCATCAACCAGGCCATACACCTCCTTGATTGCTCCCGCTCCAACAGGATATATTATTCTTTCTACAACTTCCCTTAATTTCCTGTGTACCTCATTTTGTATGACCTCAGGTATATGTTCCACTGCATCAATCTTCATGCTCTGCTTCTGCTTATATGCTGCCAAAAGTGCTCCTTCTGTAACTCCCTGCCCACTGTTTTCAGCAGATTCTGTTTGAGTTATGGTTATTTCATCTTGCTGAACAGCCTCTATGACATCTAGAAAAGACTTCTCTGACCTTATGTGGTTTTCAAAAATTTGCCCCCCGTTCCTGGTTAAGCACCTGCTGAATCCACTCAGCTTCAATGAATCTTTGATCATACCCAATTAATATATTTTTCAGGTACATAAGTTCCCCTCTCCCCATCTCATAACACCTCTCATGATCTTTAACATGACTCCTCAGTTTCTGTATTTCCACCTCTGTATTAACTTTATACATTTTTTTTCCATACATATTTCCCTTTTCCCACGTTAGCGAGGTAGTGAGTATGCAGTCTGTTGGGGATGAGAGGGCCAGGGAAGCGAGTCAGTTGTTCATGGATGATATAACAGTGATGGCTGATTCGAGTGAGAAACTGCAAAAGTTGATGACAGTTTGGAAAAGTGTGTGAAAGAAGAAAGTTCAGAGTAAATGTGAATAAGAGCAAAGGTTATTAAGTTCAGCAGGGGTGCAGGACGAGTTAATTGGGGAGTGAGTTTGAATGGGAAAAAATTGGAGGAAGTGAAGTGTTTTAGATATCTGAGAGTGGACTTGGCAGCAA
>JAYMFT010296745.1:0-10295 GCA_038088735.1 Panulirus argus | reverse complement strand
CCTGGATGTGGAAAGGGAGCTGTGGTTTCAGTGCATTACACATGAAAGCTAGAGACTGAGTGTGAGCGAATGTGGCCATTTCATCTGTCTCCTGGTGCTACCTCACCGGCGCAGGGGGCGGGGTGTCGTCAGGAGTGGATGGGGCGAGCAAGTGTAAATATATACATGTGTTTATGTGTATGTGTATGTATGTATCTATGTGTATGTTGATATGTATATATATGTACTGTGCATATATGTACATATGTGTGTATGTGGGGGGTTGGGTCTTTCTTCGTCTTTTTCCTGGCGCTACCTCGCTGACGTGGAAACAGCGATCAAGTATAATAAATAAATAAAATATATATATATATTATATATATATTTAATATTTGTTTCAGAAGATTCAGAAGAGAAGAAATCTTTTGAATGTTAAGGTAATTAGCATTACATATGTAAAGATTGTGATGTATGCTCCATGCCTATGTTTATACCATGCACAAAGATTACTAAAAATATGTAGGCTACTAGTGTAAATGTGCAACTATATGTTCATTTATATAGATAGTGAAACATGAATCACTTGTAATTGGAGAATGATAAGAATTGTAGAGTGGAATATATATATATATTGAGGCATTAAGGAGAGAACACCATATGGCTGGCAGCATCATTGTCTGAATTTGTTCATTTAGGATTCTTGCAGATTTTCTCACTACCAGGATGCGATGGATGGTCATAATTTTCCAACTATAAATGCAAGCCATTGTTACTTTACCATAACTCTGACCACTAGTTTACCTTTTTTTACAGTACCAGATGCCCATTGCAAAAGAACTACTCCCTCAAATGCTCTTATTGCACTAAGTGGTATCACCTTCATTGCATATCACTGTCATCCACTCAAAGCACTGGAAATACAGCAACCACTCAGACAGCAACTCTTAAAAACTTCCTGCAAATTATCTTACCTTAAGCACAAACACCCAACAAACAACAGCACAGCATGCACATTCTCACTCACCACAAACAAACCCTTCTGCTACATAGAACCACAGTGGCACACAAAATTTCTTGCAACTCAGTGCCAATGACATCAGAAAAAAACACACAGAAATACTCATGCAACTCAGAGAATACAACTACCACATAGCCCTCATCCAAGAAACAAGACTCACATCCAGATCTACCCTCCAACTTTGGTACAGTTAAATAACCATAACAACAGACAACAAGGACAAGGAGGAGGACTCATAACAATCGTCCACCATATCATACCTTTTTGCGACACCACTGATACTACAAAACACCTCACAGACAATGCAACACCATACAAAAATAATCCATAGAGATAAAAAAGACTTTATCAGCATGAAAATAAAAGTACAACATAATCAGCACCTATATTCTTTCTCCCTCCACTTATCCCTCTATATATACTCCCCAACTGCAGAACCTGACTAGCATACCCTGCCATTATTCCATTTGATTCAGTGCTCACACCCATTATCCCTGAAGTGAACTACTAATAAGTCAACTGCAGCTTCTCATATTCTCATCATAAGCAATCAGCCAACTAGACTCTTAACCCACCACCTCTAGCAGGTAACCTAGCCAAACATCACCTACTCACCAGCACTACACACACTGCAGCATGCTGCAAAAACTGTCCTCTAACCACAAGCCCATCCTCATAACACCCCATATAGCCCACCCAACATACATAACCACCAAAGAACTTACACAAACTAAAGGAAAGTAGACTGGCCAACTTTCACACAGTACAAGGAATCATATTGCTGAAATTTCACTGTAGGTGATTTACCATCCCTAGATTATGTTGTCTTACACATCATCATCACCCAAGCTACCAAAAGCACGTGGGAGATAAAACCCAAACTTCTCCCCACAAGTTACATAACTCATAAAGCAGAGAAACCAGTTCACACAAACCACTCATCATCAGTAGGAATTAGAGGATGAATTCAAGTGCTGAGTAGCACCATCACTGAGCTAATCACTGAAAGACAAACTGAAACCTGGCACTCCTTCATCAATACAGTAAACCACAAGACCCATAGCAGCCAACCTTGGTGCACATTTAAGAAGATTCACACTTACTATACCAGTTTAGCCTCACTCACAAAGTATTCTTACCCATTCCAGTGAATCCCTTCACCCAAAGAACACACAAACATACTCATGAAATTCTACTTAGAAATTAGCTGCAGACCAGTCTCACAACTAATAAGAAAGTCATGAAAAACCTAAACAGAATCCATCTGGAAACAACTGCCCACCCATCCTTCACTCCCACTGACACAACCATCTCAATCAAAACCTTTGAGACCTTTCCTGTTACAGGCTCCAACTATTCCTGACTGCGCAGCAAAAGCCATAATATGTGGAAACTTGCGAGCTTAACTTTTTTTCATCGTTGATCTTTGTTTCCTGCATTAATGAGGTAGTGCCAGGAACAGACACACCCATGCTATAACTCTCATGTGTAATGCACTGAAACCATAGCCCCCTATCCACAATCATGCTACATAGGCCTGTCTTTGGTTTCCCTTGGCTGCTTCATATGCCCTAGTTCAGTCCATTAACAGCATGTTGCCCTGTTTATACCAAGTTGTTCAAATTCACTCAGTTCCATGCACACCTTTCACCTTCCGGCATGTTCAGACCTCTAGGACTCAAAATCTTTTTCACTTCATCCCTTTATCTCCAGTTTGGTTCCCCCTTCTTGTCCCCCTCACTTCTGACACATATATTATTTTTTTGTCAACCTCTCCTCACTCATTCTATCCTATGTCCATAACTTTTCAACACACCCTCTCAGCTCACTAAACTGCACTCTTCTTATTAGCAAGCCTCTCTCTTACCCTTTTATTACAGATTCAATCAGCCCACCTAACACTGCAGTGCTGTCATCCATTTTATTTCAACACCACATCCACACATCCTTATTTATAGCCCATGCCTCACATTCCTACAACATCATTGGGACTACTAAACTTTCCAGCATACCCATTTTTGCCCTTCCAAATAATGAACTCTTTTTCTAAGCATTCCTTAATGCTCTCAGAACCTCCACCCTCTGACTCACTTCTGCTTCCATGGTTTCATTTGCTGCCATGTCCACTCCCAGGTAATATAAAACACATCACTTCCTGCAGATTTTGTTCATTCCTCCTCACACCTTAAATGACCTGTTCCTCTGCCTTGTTAAACCTAAGAACCTTGCTTTTATTCATATTTACTCCCAGTGTCCTCCTTTTACACACACCCAAACTCAAACACCAACTTTTGCATTTTTTACTTGAATCTGCTATCACTGCTGTGTCATCAGGAAACAACTGACCTGAGCTCCCTCACCCCATACACACTGGATAGTCGCCAGTCTCTCTGAGATCCTCATATTTACCTCCATCACCTCCCCATCCATAAATGAATTAAATAGCCATGTGACATCTCACACCCCTGCCACAGGCCAACCTTCAACTGAGACCAGGGCACCTGAGAGGAATTTTATCAGGGGGTATAAAGTTTCTTTCAGGCCCCCTTCACTTCTCCATTAGTCATCCTGTTTTTATCCCTTCAATTTTATGCCATGAGCTGTAAGGCCAAAAAGGGTATGGACGATATCTTGAGAGAAGAGTGGAATGGAGCAGTCTGTTGATTTTTTGCATTTTCTCAGATCCCAGGAAATTCCTGGACCCCCTTTTGGACCCCTGGGCCTAGGTATGATGTTCCCCATGCATCCCCCCTTCTCAGAGGCCGTGCTTGAAACCACTCAGTCCCCTTTCTCTCATCTCATGCAAGTCTCAGGTATATAAAGCACTTCACTTCCTCCGATTTTGTCCATACCCCCTCACACCTCAACTAACCTGTTTCTCAGCCCAGTTACACTCAAGAACCTTGTTATTTTTTCACATTTACTCCCACCTTTCTTCTTTCACACACACTACCAAACTCAAACACCAACTTTTTGCAGTTTCTAATTTGAATCTGCATCCAGATATAACAACTGACCTACTTCTTAGGCTCCCTTATCCCATACACACTGCACACTCACCACTCTCTCTGAGACCCTTATATTTACCTCCCTCACCACCCCATACATAAATTGATTAAACAGCCGTATGACATCATACACCCCTGCCACAGACCAACTCTCACTTGAAACCACTCAGTCTCCTTTCTTCCTACTCATGCACATGCCTTATGTGTGATAACTTGTCACTGCTTCTAGTAGTTTTCCTCATACACCATATATTCATAAGACCTTCCAGAATGCATCTCTGTCAACCTATCATATGCTTTCTCCAGATTTATTAATGCTCCATACAAATCTTTCTGCTTCTCAAAATGTTTCTCACCCCTGAAACAACATTGTTTCTCCCCAGTCTAATGCCCTGCACATGCCTTCACCCTGACAGTCACCATTCTCCCATACATCTTACCTGGTACACTCAGCAAACATCTGTCTCTAGTTTGAACACTTACCTGTGTACCTAACCTTTATACATTGGTGGTGCTATCATGCATTTCATCATGCTTATGTTGAATATCATATCTAACTGGTCAACAGCACTGTTGCCCCCTTTCTTAAGATATTCAATTGCAGTACCATCCACTCTAACCACCTTGTCACATTTCATCTTATGCAAGGCTTTCACCACCTTTTCTTTTTTCACCAAACTAATTTCATGCCTCTCTCACTTCACATACCTACCCCTGTCTTCCACCCTATCATCAAATGCATTCAACAGTCATTTAAGATATGTACTCACTCCATCTTATGTCATCAACATAATACCAATCCTAAAACCCTCCAAAGCACTCAGCTCCCGTTCTTCCTACCACCTGTATCACTTCTATCCTCAGTATCCAAAATGTGAAAAACTGATCCACAACATCTACCAAATCCAAAGACTTTGAATCCCGACTCACATCCCATTTCCTTAGTCATCTTGAATCTCACAGTCTTCTTTTTGATCACCAGATTGGCTTTCGTAAGGCAAGATTCACTGGTTATATTGTCAGTCATCATCCCTGAAAGATTTTGGGATATATATGTACAAAGCGTTTGACAGGGTGTGGCATCAAGGTTTCATTATTTTCATAGATATACAGACCACAAGTCCAAGTGAGGTGATCTGGTCTTAGTGCTAAAAAGAGAAAAAAATCCTCCTTGTAAGCAGCAGAAGAAAAGGATAGCAAAGCAAAGGCTCTCTCCCCACCCTCCACTTTCACTGGCACATGCTGGTAGAAAAAATACCTTGCAGGATTAATAAGTCTGAAGGAAATTTATATAAGAAAGTCATATGGTAGAATGAACATGAATGTCATGCATTCCATCAGTAATGACTTACCATGCCTATATTATTCTTGATGTTGAAGAATGATACAAAAATTCTTATTTACTCTCTCAAAGCAGGTGACATGGGTTAATCGATGTTGGTATATTACTGCAGCATGGCCAGGAAGAGATCAGTGGTTGAGAGAGTAGCATGTTATACCACTGCGTTATGATGATTGATTAAATGAATTATTCAATACTTAAGAGTGACAAGTGATGATCAAGCCTAATTTTGAAGATATTAGTAGTGTTGCTCTGAACAACATTTCCTGGGAGTTTATTCCATTCATCGATAATGTCTTAGGTAAAAGATATTTCTTACAATCCAGATTAACTTGGTGACCTCAAAGTTTTAATCCATTTTCTCTCGTTGGTAATGCCAGTGCTACTGTAAAAAAATGTTCAATATTCATGTTCTTGAATCCTTGAAGCATTTTGAAACAATCTCTTAATTTGCCACTGAGGTGCCTCTTTCATAGGGAGAACAAGTTTATTTTTCACTGTTTCTCCTCATATGGTTCGTTACGCAAGGAAGGAATCAGTTTGGTTGCTTTGCTCTTCGCTGCACTGCTTCCAATTCAAGAATATCCTTACTTAAGTAGAGGGGCCCAAAACAACACTGCAAATTAGAGGTGTGGTCTAACTAGTCTTAGGTACTGTGGCAATATCACATTCTAGGTTTCATACGTAATGTTATTGTTTGTAAATCCAAACACCCTATTTGCTTTCTTTGCAGCTTCATTGCAATACTTTTAGAATTTGAAATTATTGGAGACAGTGACCCCCTAGATCTCTCATACTAGGTGTCCTTTATCTTGTGGTTCATCAGTTCATAATAAAAAATTCTGTTTAGGTTTCCTTTTTGTAACAGCTAAGTTTTATTGACATTAAATGGCATTTGCCATTCACTAGACCATTCAGTGATTTTATCTAGATCCTCTTGTAATCTTAGATTATTTTATTCAGTAAATATGGCATTGCCGATCTTTGTGTCTTCTGCAAACTTCAAAACTAGGTTACTTAGCTCAACATCATTATCATTAACGTAAATGATGAAAAGGGTAGGCCCAAGTACAGATCCCTGGAGGACTCCACCAGTAATAGGTGACCACGGTGGTAATTCCCCATTCATTATAACTCTCTGCTTCCTATTATGTAACCAGGCTTCTATCCTCTTTCCTATGCAATTTAAAGTGGGAGTCTTCGTCAAATGCTCCCTTCTTTTCGTGTCCCTCCTTCACTTTGTTCCTTCATATCCAGCTTCCTTTCTGGTCAGTCTATCTCCATGGTTTTTAATGGATCAGCTTCTCCCCCTTTTTCTATCAACAGCAGTGTTCCTTAAGGCTCTGTTTTATTTTATTTTTATGTTGAAAGCTCCAGTCACGGACAAAAGTCCACATCAAGGCCGGGCTCTAATTGAAATATAGAGAGAATTGAGAAAGGGGGTAAAACAGACAGGAAAAGTATTTACAAATTTTTGAGAAAGTGAAAAACGTCTCTTGAAATGAGCTAGGTCATAGTTATTAGGAAAGACATGAGAAGGTAGAGAGTTCCAGTGTAGGGAAAGAAGCAGTTATCAAAACGGCACACCCTTGAGTTGCCGATGGCCACACAATAATCATATGATGCAGCAGCTTGCCGAGTATTGCGTGGTCTAGCTGGGGGCACACAAGCAGCTAGTTCTCCAGAGCAAAACCCAAAGTAATAATATAAAAGGGGGAAAATGAACCAACATTGCTGAGTAGGGGAAGCGGGTCAAGATTCGAAGTAAGCCTGCGAGTTTATAAGTAGGGCCGTTTTCGATTCAACTCTGTCTATTAAGGATGCAGAGCTAGAACTACCCCAGATGTGATAACAATACTCCATACAGAGACGGACCAATCCTTTGTATAAACAGAGCAATGTTCGGAAGAGAAGAAATTCCGACATCTAAACAGACCTCCCAGTTTCTTGGAGGCAAACTTAGCTATTTCAGTAATGTGGGGTTTCCAAGACAGGGTGGATGTTACAGTAATACCAAGTATATTCACCGAGTCAAGAGGTGCAATTACGGAACCCTCAAAAGAGAGGAAAACTGTGAGGAATTTTCAACAGAGATATGGGTAGACTAGGTTTTGGAGGCATTAAACTTAACTAGATTTCGTCTATCCCACCGAGATATCCTGTCCCACTCTGTGTTTACTGAGGATGTTTTGTCGAGACGAGATGCACATCGAATGAGAAAATAAGAAGCATGAATGGAGGAATGCAGTGTTGAGTCGTCAGCGTATAAGTGAATCGGGTCATCTGTGGAAGAAAGGAACTCGTTGATATAAAGGAGAAAAAGTGTAGGGGAGAGGACAGAACCTTGACGGACACCGCTGTTGATGGACAAAAGGAGGTAGAGGCTGATCCAACAACCGCAGAGATAGATCAGCCAGAGAGGAAGCTAGATATGAGGGAACAAAGTGAGGGAGGGAAACCAAAAGAGGGGAGCTTAAAGATGAGACCCTGATGCCACACCCTGTCAAAAGCTTTGGATATGTAAAAGGCAACTACATAGGATTCACTAAAATCTCTCAAGAATGGTGACCAGACGTTTGGAAGATAGAAAAGAATATCACCAGTGGATCTCCCCGTACTTACTCTGCCCTCACGTGGAACACAGCCTTGAGACGAGGCATCTTTTACTGGACTCGCGAGTTAAAGGTCGCCTCTAACGAGGTTGTATCATCGAAGTACAATCCCGTCAAAGAACTTTTCACTCCAACACAGTCCATCCTTTCCCTGCAACTGACTGTTACGCAGTCTTGAAGCTAAAGGAACCTCCCCCTCCACACCCTTGGGAAAGGGACTCTGTACTAGTTCACCCTCTCTCGCTCAGCGAGGTAAGCCCAGCAGGCGATGAACGGCCTCATTTGCTCGCATCCACGTTCTAGCTGTCGTCTATAACTCCTTTCGCGCACACTCTCCCAAACTTGGACACTTTGCTTCTACAGTATTTTCACTCGGGTCTACCACCAGAGCCGTGTCATCCACAAACAACAATTGCCTCGCCTCCCAGACCCCATTTCCGCAGGATACTGCAGACCCGCCCCATTCTCCACGACCCCCCCCTCCCCCTCCCCTCCCACATTTACTACCCTAACCACATTTGCTTCCCCATCCACAGGCAGATTAAAGAGCCATGGTGACATCTTACACGCGTGGTCCAAACCCACCCTCACCTGGAACCACTCACCCTCCTCCCCTTTTCTTCTCACACACTCGCCCGACTCTTTCGTCATAAACTCTCGTTGCTTCTAATAGCTTCCCTCCCACACCATATACTCGTGAAACCTTCCACGAGGCATCTTCGTCAACTCTTCGTCATGCGTTTTCTCCAGATCCATAAATGCCACATAAAAAAAAAAAAAAACTTTCATTTTCTAAGTACTTCTCACAAAGATCCTCCAAAGGAAATACCTCGTCCACGTATCCTCTGTCACTAGAATCCTTAAAGGCACAAAGCTCCTCCACAGTTTGAGGCCTTGTACATCTCATCACCCTCTCAATCAATCCTCCCATGCAGCTTATCAAATACATTCAACAGACCTATTTACTCAACTTTCGATCATTTGCTGTCGTCGTCCCTTCTTTTACGTAATGGCAGTATAAAGGCGTTCCGTCAGTCCTCAGGCATCTCGCCTTGAGCCATACATACAGTGAAAATCCTAACTCGCCAAGCAACAACAACAGTCACCTCTTTTCTAGAGAAGACCAACTGCAGTCCCACCCGATGCAGCTACCCTGCCACACTTCATCTTACGCAAGGATTAAACCACCTCTTTATTTCCCCCAGACCATTCGCCCTGGCTCTCTCGCTCCGTGTATATGAGTCCGCGCGTCCCAAACACCCCGCATTTGCCACCCTATCATCTAACACATTCAACAGTCCTTCAAAATACTCCTCTCTCTCTCTCTCTCTCTCTCTCTCTCTCTCTCTCTCCTTTACCTCTTACTTGCCTGTCACCACTTCCCCACCTGATCCCTTTGCTGACGCCCCCATCCGTCCCCTTGTTCTCCTCGCACTATTCATCTTCTTCAAAAACATTTCCTTGTTCACCCTCATGTTCGCCGATTCTCCCTCGACCCCATCCGTCACTTGTCTTCTTTTCAACCCCTATACCTTCCTCTTGACCTCATGCCGCTTTCTCTTGTACATCTCCGAATCACTTGCACTTCTTCCCTGCACGTTGCGCCCATACACCTCTCTCTATATATATATATCTTTCACTAAAAGCTTAAACTTCCCCATCCCAGTACTCGCTTCTCTTTCTCACATCCCCGCATGCAACGCACTGCACCTGCACATGTAAGCAATACTTCGCTAAATACTTTCCATTCCTCGCTCTTTCCCCTACTTCCGTTCACTCTCACCTGGTGTGTTACTCCTCAACCAATCTCTCTCGGGATCTCTGAACAAAAGCCATTTTTTCCAGGCTCGCTCATTTTCACCACCTTTTTCCCACCCACGTCTTTTCCCCTTTCCCTGATGCCACCACAAAACTTTCACACTCGCCTCCACCACGAACTCCCACTAGCCGCCCCTCTCAGCTCATTCACATCCCACGGTCTCTCCTTTACACGCCTATCAATTAGTACATAATCCAATAATGTCCGCTCACCACTAACCCAACTCACCCACGTGTTCTTATGTATGACTATTTTTCTTTTTCAAACCAGGGTTCCCAATCACCTGTCCTTTTTCAGCAAACAGCTCGACCAGCATTTTCATTTAACTAGGCATCCCGTGTGTGTGTGTGTGTGTGTGTGTGTGTGTGTATGTGTGTGTGTGTGTGTATGTGTGTGTGTGTGAGATTGCTATTTCTGTGTTATTGCCAGAGAGTTTTACACTCGCGTTACCATGTCTCTTAATATATATATATATATATATATATATATATATATATATATATATATATATATATAT
>JAYMFT010296734.1:0-10295 GCA_038088735.1 Panulirus argus | reverse complement strand
ATATATATGTGTGTGTGTGTGTGTGTGTGTGTGTGTGTGTGTCTTTGAAAATGTAAAGCAATTAAGTTACCGAAAATTAAAGTAAAAGTAGGTCATGAGAGTTGGGTGGCGGTGCTTATGCACCTGGAAGTCAAAGACGTGAAGATGAAAGGAGTGTATTTTGGAAGGAATTGAGTTAGTGCTATCGTAGCTTTGATGCAAGGGACCGAATTCTGATTCTGGGGGATCTAAATGCAGGTGTGAGAAATGTGGAAATTTAGAGTATGACTTGGGAACATGGGGTTCCCGGTGTAAATAAGAATGGGAAAAACTTGTTCACGTATGTGGATGAGACGGATTGGAGGTCAACTGGATTATACACTAAGACACTGGAGAGAACGAGGGGAAGGGGGAGACCAAGAAGATGGCAAGATGTAATGAAGAAGACATTGAGGTATCGGGGCCAGAACTTTCAGGAAGGTAAGAGGCTTGTATTAGATAGAATGTAAGAGATCGATGTGGTATGCGGGGAGCGACGTTCTGCTTGCGGGCGGAACCAGGGCATATGAAGCCTTGAAGATAAACTACTGAGGAGTGAGTAGGACTTGGCTGTTGATGGTAAGCTCTGGCTCAGGTATGGGTGCACATGACAGCTATAGATTGGATGTGTGCAAATTAGGCCATTATTCGTTTCTTCCTGATATTATCCCGCTAACACAGGAAAGGCCGTTAGGTATGATATGTTTTTATTTCACGATTCTTAAGTTGCATAGATGTACAAGTAATTATCATTCTCTAGACTCTCTTCCGATTCTCATGACGAGCCAGAAATGACGCCAAATACTTATATCATGTATCTAGTGCAGACTGAAACCAGACACTCATTGTCATTTGTGCTCTTTAACTAGCGATAGGTCTAATTTTAGAAGATGCCTTGCGACTTTATTTTTTTTCTGTAAATGGCGACGCAGTGCAGAATGTTTGAACCGTTTCTGTTTTAACGTGATCCACGTTCAGGATTGCTTATTTGGGTGTGATTTCATGAGCTCTGAGGGGACCCTTGCTGTTGACGTGAAAGGCAAAGCCATCATATCCAAGTGAAGTAACGTCGTACTTAAGGAGGCGAACCTTCTTGCTGGAGGCTGGCACTTGAGTGCACAGGGGCTTGATGAAGTGAGAAGTGCCTGGCCAT
Organism: Panulirus argus; assembly: GCA_038088735.1. Classification (NCBI taxonomy): domain Eukaryota; kingdom Metazoa; phylum Arthropoda; class Malacostraca; order Decapoda; family Palinuridae; genus Panulirus; species Panulirus argus. The sequence goes on along the minus strand of JAYMFT010296734.1, from coordinate 9,124 downwards.
CTGTGTGCAGTTGTCCTCCGGTCTGTATGGGCAACACAGCTGCCACCACCTTTATGGTTTGCGCATATGCCACCATCGTGGCTGTCGCTTCTCATCAGTCTATGAGCAGTAGATCTCCAGGACCTTCCTCAGGCAGAAGAATATATCTAGGACCCTTCTGCGTGTAGCCAGTAGCACAACTGTGGGGCACCATGACCTGAATATGGATGATGCACAGACGTGAGGTTGGATGTGCTGATGGTACGGGCCGCTCGTCCATCCGTCCGCCTGCCAGCGCGAAAGGGCAGATAAACAATCCGTTACGGGACCTCTGACATCATCTGCAAAGCTTGTGTATCCTGGTGTGGGAGGCTGGTGGTGGTGGTGATGGAGCAGGGGAGGGGCCTGTTGAACAGGATAGGTTATAGGATGAGGCAGATTGTGTCGAAGTGACTTGAGTTTCTCGCACGTTAACATTTACATTGGGTTATATTCATTATATGTTTTAGAAGGTGCCTTTTCCGAGGTAATTCTTAAAGATGCTTTCATTGTAGTGAGTTTTCATGTCTGGTTTGCAAACATTTGGTATAGTAGTACATAGTATAAGGTGACCCGGTAAATCAAAGGAGGTAACTTGCTGCTTTCTTCTCAAGAAACTCGGTGCAATTTCTTTCTTATTCCGCACAGCTTGTGACACTTTACCTCACAGCTTCCCAGCCGTACACGTGTCTGTGTAGCGCAGTGTTTCTCAACCGGATTCGCCTGACGACTCCCGTCTCCGGGTCTTTGATCACCGCCACCCTGTATCATCCCTACAGGAGTAAACAAACACAGAAATGGGGACTCCCCTCCCCCCAAAAGATATCCACTACACGGGTAGAAAAAAGTCTGGTCTCTACGGAGAAGTAGCGCACCATTTCCATTTTGAGTTGGTCCAAGTGCGCACAAATCGAACGTCAATCTTCCCTGGATCTTCCCTCAGCCTCCTATGCAAATTGTGCCAGTGTAAGGAAGGCGGCGAAACAGAACACCTCCACTTTCATGACGCAAAAGTCAAGCTTTTCCGTGAAAGGATGAATTATCTCTTAAGCCTTGATGATGATCATCTCCCGTTTAGTATGCTGAGTGCTAAAAATGTCTGCTGAGTACGCCAACTTCATTAGCCGTGTTGCGTTTTCAGAGTTCGAACGCAGCTTCAGCTTCTTCTTCCCCCTTAAAGCCTTGATTGAGCTACTTCCGCCTGGAGCTCGTGAAAGCCAACGGTCGGCCGCGTGGAGGAAGGGTGTTTCGTACTCGGCTTCCACATCTTGCCACAACGGGCCAAACAGACTCGAATCTAAGGGATTCTCCTTAATATGATTGGTAATCTTCAAAGCTGTGCCCAAAAGAGTAAGAGCCTCCCGATGTTAAATGCAGAACAGATCTGTGATGTTTGGATGATTTTCGCACTTAATAAGACATGAAATCCTCAAGTGACAGCCATCACGTCCGGCGCACCATCTGTTGTTACGCCTTACAGCTTCTGCCACGGTGATTTATGTTGATTGCAGTAATCTTCCACCTGCCGGGAAAATGTCGGCTGCACAGTTATGCTGCCAGTGGGTAAGCAAATCATGAAGACCTCCTCCTTCAGGGCATTCACATGCAGGAATCTCACGACGGCAATCAGTTTTGTATCAGACACGGTGTCTGTGTTCTCGTCGAGTTGAGTACTCCGTGCTTTGGCAGCCTCAGCCACCCAGATCATGTGGTCCTTGATATCCCTCGCCATATCCGTGATGCTCTTTGGCACCTGGTGCAACAGTCGAGCTCCCCACTCGCCAAGCGTGTTGTGAACCAGGGTTGTGTTGAAGGAGTGATGAGCACTTATGGAGTGGTGAGTGTCTCCCTTTTCTGCACCAGGAGGAGGGAGAGCTCGTAACTTGCTTTCATCGCTAAGTGGTTTGGTGGTGCGGTAAGCACCACAGGCGTCCAGCCTTTGCCGCTTTACGTCCTCTTTCAGCGTGAAGAATGCGACGCCTTTGTTCGCTGGTCTGGAGTGGTGTGTTTTCAGTTGCTGTTCCGGCTTGCTGGGTTTCATCGATTCCACTGAGAGAATCGACATGCAGACAACACACTGAGGCTCTCGCACACCCTTCTGAAGGACGCTGCTGAACCTGAATCACCTGATAGTTCTTATTATGGCCCCGCCTCAGGCTCTTGTTGATCTTGTAGGCATCTTTAGCGAAAGGAAAAAGTTTAGACCACGATTTTCCCAGAGAGAGAGAGAGAGAGAGAGATGATCATTAGTATAAAGTAGTATATGGGCTAGAGAGGACAAATACTCAAAATACATTTTGGGTATTTGAGCCACCTTCCCTCTTTGGATGTTATATATATATATATATATATATATATATATATATATATATATTCTTTTTTTCCTGCTAATATATTTGCTGACAAGACATCATAGCCTGCAGCGGGCAGGGCAGGGATTAGGCCCAAATCGACTGATGTCATGCCTGGCACAGTCAGAACTTCTTGAGAAAATACAAATCCTCCTAAGTGTATATGCAGAGCCTCATGTCTACATGATACAAAGAGCACGTGCTCTAACGATGCTGCAGGTGCGGCATGGTGGGCGGTTGGCCCGAGAGCGAAGGCTGGGTGTGGCATGCCATAGATAACAGTACGTTGCACACTAGATCCACGAGCTTAATGCATATTGTAAGGAAAGTGACGTCCCGGCCTCAGCCGCAGCTCACTACGCCGCAATGATGGCTTGGGGCGCAGCGCACTGGGGACACAACGACCTTCTGGGATATTGCCTTTGATTATGAAAGAGGTAACGTAAATGAATTGTACGATGTATTATGACTTTACGGTTGTCCTTTGAAAAGTATGTCAGCCGGTGTTCCCATTTCCTATATGTTCGTTCGTTGGTGCAGGTCATCAGATTTCCTAACGCGGGAAGTATGTGTTTATTCCTCTTGTCAGTTCGTGGGCTCCTTTTGCCATCCCTTATTGGCGTTGGGGCTGGGGGCGCCCCACTCCTACAGATTGATCCCCACAAAAGGTGCATGTAGCCCGGGACGTACAAGGCGTGCGCACAACCGTAGACAAGAAGCTGTACGGATTTGTATGGCTGAGTTGAGTGCGTGCAGAATAGGTGATGAATGTAAGAGAAAAGCTGTAGGTTCTTTTAGGAGAGGTAGTTTGAATGTTGCGTGCGTGTGTATGTGCGACAAAGCTAAGGTTGAGTGCAATATTTGACCTGAATGAGGTAAAGGGCGTGAGTTCAGGCCTATTAGATGGTGTGGATGGTTTCACGAAGGAAAGAATCGTGATTATGGATGACCTAACGAGTCACGGTGTTATCCAGGGCCTCTTTCTAAGGCTCCTGCAACCCAAGGCTGTGCTACTTCACGTACCAGGGAAATGTAGAATCCTTTGGAGTTAAAAGTTCTTTGACGAGACTATACTCCCAGTGATACAGCCTCGCCAAAGGTGACTCTTCACTCGTGTGTAATCTTTAGTAAGGCAGAGTCTGGTATCACCTATATATATATATATATATATATATATATGTATGTATTATTTGCTACGTTCTGTGGAGATGTACTTGTTTAATTTCACGATGATTGGGTTGCTTATTTCTTAAAATGTACAAAAAATTCTTGTTTTTTTTCTTCTTTAGTTGATGATCTTTGAGTATTTTAAAATCAGTTACATTTTTGCCCAGTACAGATTTTCATTTTATTAATGTGTTGTGTTTATCTTTCCCAGGTGAGTATGGAGGCCTCGCTGACGCTGATGGTGGAAGGTTGGCAAGTATTGCTGGTGTGTTCAAGACTCCGAGGGAATTGTAAGTGTGGAGTGTTAGTGTGGCGTGAGTGATGTGTGTGAGGCAGGTGTAATCACCTGCCGTCTTGTTGCCAGTAAGTAGCTAAACTCTCCGGTCCCTGGGGCGCACGGCTTCACATTATCCTGCACGGGTGTGAAGTGCAGACGACACTGTTCTTGTGATCAGAGAACCATAGGTCTTCAGTTATCTCTGATGACGCTTGTTTCGACCTATCCGTTGCATTGTTGCAGGCGAGCAGCCTGATGTTACCATGGTGATTGCCTTTGCCGGCTGTGTCCCCATTACCCAGCTGGTGTTGCATGCCGGTGATGGGTGTCGGCAGCTCGGCCGACGCGCTAGCATCGTATCGAGTTATACGTACCTTGTTCCATCACGGCCTTTAGCTGGTGAGGGATGTACAGGCTAGGGTTACTTTATATCTCCAGCTGTGTAGGGAGAAGCCTCTCGCCGAACTGCTTGAAGTTACTGAATTCCAGACGATCCATCCCATTTGACATATTCTCCGGCAGACAAACAAAACTGCAAATTCTTCCGTAAGATATGACCCCATGAACGCAACACTCCTATCCTAGACTTGGGTGTTATGGTCTCTGAGCACGACGGTACCACCCTTGACCTCAGCGGTGCAGTCTGGGCACGACGGTACGATCCCTGACCTCGACGGTACGAGTCTTTGGCACAGTAATACGGTCCTTGATCTCGACAATAAAATCCAGAGGTCAGCGGAAGGACTCTGTTTGTATTCCTGGTATCATACTCAAATTGTTGTTGTGTCGTCATGTCCTCATGGGTAACATCGTCTTGCTTAAGGGTCTTCCCGTCGTGCTGAAAGGTTGTGACAGTTGTGTATTCAAGGGTCAGTACCGTCGTGCTTAAGGGTAATGCTGTTGTTTCCAAGGGTCACACCGTCGTGCTCAGGGATCATACCGTCGTCAGGGAATGTCACTGTCAGTCACTCACCGGCGACTGTGTCAGTGGCAGAGTATTGAGCGGAGATATTTGTGCCCTGGGCTGAGTCTAGTTCCTGTTGACATAGTGCGATAGAGAGGCCAGGCACAGGAAGTGCAGTCTGGAAGATTACTTGCGCTCTTCCTCTCTGCAACTTAAAGGGTTGTGTTCCAGGACAGAGGCATTGCTTGCTGTTGATCAGGTCTTTAAGGTCTTTCTATGATACAGCTGTTCTACCCTTTTGTGTATGATGGCCTGACATTCGACTTCCACTCTTTAGGGTCAGGTGAATGGCCAGTCCATCATGCTCAAGAGTCGTACGCTCGTACTCGGGTGGTCGTACCTTCGTGCTCAGGGAGTAAATGAAAGTCTGTGAATGAAGGTGTTGGGCTGGCGGCACGAGGCATGCAACACTTGTCGAGTTAGTAGCGGGCGACCCAGCTCCTGACCAGCCAGCCGATCCTGGGCGCCAGGAGTGTGTGGCTGGGTAGTGTATGGTGCAAGTCGACCAGTGTCAGGGTGACATGACGCCACGACCCAGCGTCACGGTGTCAGGGCAAGGCCGCTAAGGCTGCATTAAGTTCCCCCCACCCCCAAGGATTCCCTGGCCACCAAATTGGGTGTCATTCCAGTGAGGGTTATTACATTCCTGGGAGGTCCATCTGGGTTGTCACCTCGTCTCTCTGGATCCATTATGGCGTCTTTGTCGTCTGGCTGTAGTTCATAACTCGTCAGCCGTCCTCTACTGTCAATTTTCCTCCATTAGCCTGTCTTCTCTCCTTCCCTTTGTACCATTTTCTTTGCCTTCTTGTTCGGACACACACACACACACACACACTAGGCTAGCATGCCAGGCCTATAGGTCGTTGACCAGGCGTGTGTAACAAGTATGGAGGAGAGTGTGGAGTGTTTCACACTGCCGGAGACTCCATGGATAGATCGGTGGATGGGTCTGTCCTGGTGTCGTTTGGACTTACCTCTGGTCAGCCTGTAGTGGCCCCCTTCAGATGACGGACATGCTGCACCTCAAACAAGGTCACTACGTTTATCAGCAGTAAGAGCTTCGTCAGGAAGTGGAACATAGAACTAGGAAACTCACTGAGGACCTTGATGGCTCCTGCAGGAGTTGGTGAATTTACCTATTGTTGGACTTTCCTCTGGACAGCTTTTATGTCCCCCTTCTGGTTACGTCCTGCACCTCAGAGAGGGGTGACTAACTGTGTCCCCTGAAGACGCTTCATCAGGAATTAAAGCACTTAGAGCCAGGAAGGTCATTGGGGCCTTGATGGCTCCTGCTGGGGTTAGTGAACCTGGTGGTCCCGCCCAGCCCCGCCCAAGCCCGTCGCAGGAGCCCCATCCCTTTCTATACTATACACCTATTGTTGACAACGTAGGGTAATACGATGAGTGCATGGCCTGGCAAGCTTCAAGCTTCTGCTTTGTCGTGGCCACCAGTACGTATAACCCTCCTGGTGCTTGCGTACAGGGTTCGAGGATCAACTGCACATGGAATGTATACAAGTTGCTTTCCTAAGGAAACTTTAAAGGAGTCGAGTAGTAAAAGTCAGTTTCCTTCATAGCGAAAATTAAGGCCTTTTCCTCATAAATGACGGGTAACGGCTGTGTGACGATATATTTTTATAACGTTCATTTACTTGGAACGATGTGCCTATGGCATTGTCCGTGTAACCTGTGGTATGGGTGTGGTCAGAAATATGTTTTTAGGGTCGTATTGTCAGTTGGACCACAGCAGACTGATTGATGATCCTGACATGAACCAAAATACATAGTGTCTGTTAGTTATTGATACTGTTAGTTATTGATATGTTGGACACTGAATATTTATTATTCAGATACCGTGCCTTCATTTGAATTATGTTGTTGAACGTGCGAGGGTTTTTTTTCATAGTGAATTAAATTTGAATCAGGTTTTTCACACATTGACAAATTAATAGGCATATTTTTTTTCACATGCGGATACTGATGACCTCTTGTATTATAGCAGACGATATACATAAGTGTAGCGTTCCCGAACTCAACCTTCGTGTGGTCACGCCGCGAGGAGAGCCACCTTCGGCAAGGTTGTGTTATCAGTAGACAGCAAGTAGTACAATTTCCCCGGGGAAGTTGTCACTCCGCAGAAATCCATCATTTCCATCGCTCCTGCGTGTCGTACAGCCACGGGCCGTAGGAGTCCAGTAAACGTGGTCATGAGGTTGTATATTAGTAATAACAACAATATACATATGTTTGAAGAATGCAAAATTTCCCGCCTCTGACGTTGCGTGTGGCATTAAGTTTAGGACAGTGTGGGGACTTTTGACAAAGGCACCTTATATATGTATATATATATCACTCTCTATGGAAAAGGTGGATAGGGAGGCGGAAGTCACGGCATTAGCCCTTGAGTGTCGGCGTCAGTAAGTGGCATGCAGAGTGTGCCTCTCTTTGTAATTAGTCTGTGGTATAAGCTAGAACAATGGCAGGTCTCTTGCGCGTGCTTACTTGTCGTCGCACGCCATCCTCCTGCCCGTCTACCGGCAACACCCGCCCAGGACTCACTGCAGGGGCGACCAAGCAACCCCCCCCCCCTTTATACCCTCCTCTCCCCTCTCTCTCCTGCCCGTTTTCCCCACCTCCTGCACGCGACTTCCTTGACTGTTAGCGCCAGCAGTCGCACCTCCCAGCCCTCGCTAGGTAGCCTGTCCTTCACACGCTAGTGCCCCCTTACATACATGCATGTACTCACCCTCACCTTGGCGTATGCTTGTGGAATACTTATGGACACGGACCCCGTTACCCTCTTTACCCGGGCGGCACGGCCCTTTGAGTATGGTGGCCGGGCCTTCTTGCCCAAGGATCCGACCTTTATGTTCAAGCGGTTAGATCCTCTCTCTCTCTCTCTCTCTCTCTCTCTCTCTCTCTCTCTCTCTCTCTCTCTCTCTTTCAGAGAGAGAGAACTGAGCAGCGTAAGAGAGTTCAGAGCATCAACAGTGCGGCACACGACACTGCGACACGGGATCACAGCCCGGCACATCGCACCACTTCGTGCGACCTCACACTGCCAGCAGTGCGGAGACGGACAGACCGCCTCCTTTCTGTTGTTATACAGAAGATATGCATGAGCTGGCCTTTTATGCAAGTTTTGTTTTTCGTTTTAAAGGAACGTGGAAGCAGCGTTGTATCTACAAATGAGAACTGTTCATCCTTTGTTGCGATGGTACGCTGATGCCCGGCCGTGCCTTGACATGACCTAAAGATCTTGTCAAGGGCCAAGTCATCACACCCAAGGGTTGTACCGTGTTACCTCAAGGGCTGTGCCGCTGAGCTCAAGAAGTTGTATGCCTAATGTGATGATAGATGGGTAGGTTTAGGGGCATTGGGCCGTACCCCCTGGAGACTGTTCATGGTATGACGATGTAATATATTGCAGATGAACGAGATCTGTTACTGGCATGGTTACCACTTGATACATCATCACGTGTGGTGGCAGGTGGGCCGACTTATGCCCAGAAAGTGTCGACATTTGTTTATTAATAGATTCGTTTTGTTGAACAAGATTTCATTTACATTTAGTGGGTGCTCTGTGACGGGCGTTTTAAACGCATGGTTTTTGTATAACTGTGTGAGTTGGACACGATAAATCAGTGAGGATGATAATGTTTATAGTGTCGAAGTGTTCCATTCGTAATTTTCACCAGTATTTTATGTCAGGGGATCGTAGATGATAACTTTATACTTAAAAGATTTGTGGGAATACCGTAGTCTTGGGCTTTTAAGTAAGGAAAAGAATGTTTTTGCATACTCTTCTGTTCCCAGTGCATCGCCTTTGATGTCTCATAGTATGAGGTGCAAACACCGCTAGTGCTGGGGATTGTTGACCCCCAGGGTTCAAGTATTTACACGAAACATCGAGTGATTGACGGGACTCCAGTATTTGGCATATCCTCCCTCGAGTGAAGCTGAATGGGTCATTGTAGCTATTCATTACTGTGACCGCCTTCGCGGCAATGTTGTCTGCCGGGGTGAAACCCAAATTGCACTGTTTCAGTTGAACTGTCCCCCCGGTGTCATTTGTGGTGGTGGGCGAAAGGATTTGTTCTCGGTGGTGAGGAACTCAGGATTGGTCGACATTTCGAACAGACTTGAAGGAAAAACTGCAGTGCAGCGCTTCGTGCAGTCCAAGAACTTGTGTGACGAAAGGATCTGAACTGTTCTGCTTGCACACTGTTTGGGAAAGGAAACCCCAGAGTATAGATAGATTTCCTGTGTCGCTGAGTATTCTCTCTCTCTCTCTCTCTCTCTCTCTCTCTCTCTCTCTCTCTCTCTCTCTCTCTCTCGATCTATCTA
>JAYMFT010296723.1:0-10295 GCA_038088735.1 Panulirus argus | reverse complement strand
TATATATATAGATACATATACTCCGCCATGCATACAGTGTAAGCATTTACAGCAGGTAACATGTTTCTTCGTGTATGGAGACACATGCACTTAATTCTTACACGAATAGGTACTGAAGGTGAGAAGCGATAAAATGTAAAAATGTTCCTCATCAAATATAAGATGGAAGCATATATCTATAATGCATCGGTAGAAATGCCACAAGTAAGTTTGTGATTTAGATTACACTTCCACCTTTACACAAAAATATGCACTTAGAAAAGAGTCTGGACTCTCCTCCTCTGTGTAGAAAAGGATGCTTCACTCACTAATGCTGGCTTACAGAGGTGAACTGTGTCTTTGGTTCTCACCCGTCATCACCTTTTCACTACAGCTAATTGAGCATTCAAATTGTTCCATCTGTAGGCATGATAATAACTTCTAGAAGAATTTCTCGACCAATTTCTTCCAGTATATATATATATATATATATCTGACTTCGGACGTTTGGAATTTGTGTGCGTGTGTGTTAACCATCGAGGGCTTTTAACTAGTCCACCTTCAGGAAGGAACTGTGTCGTATTCCTGGGGAATCGTACGGATTTCTTCATCGTTTACAAGTACACGAGATGAGAATCACATTTATAAACTGTTTGGGCTGTTGATAACCTATTCTCTCTCTCTCTCTCTCTCTCTCTCTCTCTCTCTCTCTCTCTCTCTCTCTCTCTCGTATATATATACATATATACGAAATAGTATAACACATTTTAATTATTCCTATCGAATGTTGATTTTGGCTTGATTTCAACAAACATATCTTGTTTTCGGTTTGTACAGGAACCAGATATGTTATTAACACATTATTACCTTTACAATACCACTTCTTATGGCACTGTTGCAGTACCATCAGCTTAGCTTTCGTAACCTCAGACCGAGCAGCTAAGATTAGACACCTTAAACGTAGTTTGTTTTCATAACTTCAATACGTCTCCTGGTATTTTGGTCACTTAATATGTCACTGGCTATGCGTACTATTGCCGTGTGCTAATATGGCCTGTCAGCGACTTGTTGTCTGGTGGCCTGGATGTAAAGAGAAACGGGATCAAATGTCGTTGTAGCGGTATGAAAGTGTCTTTCAAGGCTACGTTCAAATATTAAGGCTGAAAACCTCATAGATCTCGGAGAAGGGGAGATTACAGGGGCTGAATTGTCATAGGTGAAGGTTCAGATGGTGGCAATCATTAGGTGTTGAAATGTCATATATGGCATTGGTCCGTTACTACGTTTTCGATGTCATCGTAGAGGATGAGAGGTTGCGTCGACGCAAGTGGGGCTTGTTGCAGGTGGGAGGCTCCACTGTCGTAGGTGGGAATGGCTTAGACGGCGGAGGGAGGAGTTCCTTAAACTCTCCAGTAGAGTACTTCATGAAAAGTCTCATAGCTTTGTCCTGTAAGGGACGGTTCACAAGCCAGACACGTAAGTGATGCTATATGATATACGATGGGTTCAGGTATCACTACTAAGAAGTTTCCTTATGAGTAGGTGGGACTCTTACGATCCTGCACTATAGAAAAGACCCGGATGTCATACCTGGAGAGAAGGAAAGAGGGATGAGATGTCACACAAGAGACGAATGCAATGTTACCAGAAGTAGTATTTTAGACATCGCTGATAAAGACGGTTTGGATATCACAGGTTCAGACGATCCAGTTGGAAGGCATCACTGTCGTAAATGAGAGAGAGAGAGAGAGAGCTCAGATGCGACGGTCGGGAGGGGCCCCACTGACGCAGGAGTCGATAGCTTTAGACGTTACAAGGGCGCTGATGAAGTTCCGCGTAGCGTGATGGCTGCGGTATCTCCATGTGTGAGACGCCGCTGCTCTGATGACAAGAGACATTAAGACCGTGGCGTGAGGGTGCACCAATCACCGCAGTGGTAACTCCGCCACTGCTCGTGACTCCACTATCAAAGACGTTGGGCTTAATTGTCGTAGGTGCTCGGCTTAGATGTCGCATGTGGGAGGGCAGTTGCATGGGGGCTGCTGGGCCGTGTGAGGGATTCCGTACAGACCCCGATGTTCCAGGCTGTGACCTCGCGTCTTCTGGGACCAGATGGACATGGTGCGAGTGGACAGCTGTGTGGAGGAGAGAAGACTTGTTAATAATCTCAGTATCTGCCGCTAAGCATCTGCTACTACTTTCTTTGCTCTCTCCATTACTGTAAAGTAATCCTGTAACCTTTCTTCTGCTATAGTTATTACTACTACTACCATTACCACTATTTCTACTTCTACCACTAAAACTATTTCTACTACTTTTGCTATTACTACTACTACAACTGCTGCTGCTACTACTACTACTACTAATACAACCACTATTATCATTTCTACTACTACTGCTGCAAATACTAATACTACTTCTATATCTACTACTGCTGCTGCTGCTGCTGCTATCACTACCACTAATACTATTTCTACTACTGTTACCACTAAAACCATTTCTCCTACTACGCCAAGCGAATACTGCTAATAGTAATACTATTTCTACTTCTGTTACTTAAACAGTTCGTAAATAAATAGTAAGTTAATCCTACTATTTCTTTCTACAAATACTATCGCTACTCCGATGGTCTAAACAAATAATAAGCATCAATTCATACGTATAAAAAAATGTCATTGATATCTGTTTGACAGGAAAAAAATATGAGGAGATGAAACTCTGCATACTTCTAATTAGTAATTCCAAAAGTTTTTCTTTACTTAAGAGTTAAAAATGTGTGAAACTTTTGGGGAGAAATGAAATAGAATGTATTTCACAACACCAGCATCCCTTGTGAGGGTGGAGACAATTCAAACTATACTTAATTACTGAAATTACTTAATACTTTGCTGTAACTACATATCAGAAGGACAGCGTTTCTTCCATGACTTCCCAGGTACTGAACAAAGTCATTACATTTTACGAACGTATAAAAATCAATTCTACTTTTCCAGAGGCTTTTGCCGTCGGCGAAGTGATCGTTCCCCAATCCCGAACCATATCATTAGACTCCCATCTAAGGCAAGGGCTTAGTAGTAACACATTATCTAGCTATTCCTCAGGGCCATATATTTTTTTCTTTTAACGAACGCTATCTCTTTTGTTCTCGCACGGACGGAGCGTCGCTTAGAGTTGATGACCAATTTGCCCACATAAGGAACGAGGGAGCGGGTGAAAAAAAAAAGAAAAAAAAAGACAGTGATTAACACTATTCCTGGACTGTGATCCGATCCTGTTGTCCGATGGTTCGGAGTCTTCTCCGAATATTGCTGGGGTTTTAAAGGAACTTTTAAACCCGTTTGGTTTCAAAGGAATTCAAACCTGTTTCACTGAACTTGAATCGGCGAGGACGTTCGTGAAGGATTCAGCGAATTATCGTTACTGGCACTGCTACCGGAATTCATATTATTGGTGATGAATACCATAATACAGAGGCTGTAATCAGTGAGAGTGGTGATTTACCACAAATCCAGTCCGTGTGTTTTATTACACACACACACACACACACACACACACACACACACACACATATATATATATATATATATATATAATGAAATGGAGTTTATTAGGACCTTGTGTTTCCCGTGCCGTCTCAGCTTAGAAAAGTAAATGGGTATACGAAAAAAAAAAAATCTTGTGGGAGTATGACAACTCTATATGTAGGGGCCACAGATAATCTTTGATTCTGTCAATTAGGGAAGCACAAACAACATTATTCAGATTGATACCACTGACTGCTCACAGACACAGTATAAGCACAAAATTTTAAACGCATGTAGTATTATCACGCAGACCGTCTCAGTAAATTCGAAATATAGGTCGACCAGTCTACTGATGCAGCACGCATGCCACCTTGTTATAGTGATGATGGCTATTCAGTCCAAACTGATCGATGGAGCACGAGGCCGAGAGACCTTGGGGTAATGACCGAGGGTCTCGCCCAAAAAAAAAAACGAGATGTGGGTCAGAAAGTTGTTGATGTAAAACACCTCTACTCAGTTTAAATATCTCCATTGATCCTTTAGTTTGGTGAAGTTAGCTTTGTGGAACTCTTCGCCAAAGCTCTCTTTGGGATACCCCTCTACGGAAGCTTTCGCAACAATATCGTAACCTCTCTAACAAGAGGACGTACCCTCAACATTTCTTTATGTGACGGACTTCTGAGAAGCCAGACGCAGGTGTAGCATAATTCAGACGGATCAGAAAAATAAAAAAATCAGAAGATCTCGGCGTCAGCGAGATATTGACCAAGTTGCAAACCACATCATTAGGTTCCCATCTAAGGCATCGGTTTTGTGGTAGCAAATTTTGCGTTTCATCGGTGTCGCTTCTCTTACGAGGTCGTCATTGCGGTTCTTTCAAAGGTCAGAGCATAGCTAAGATATGAGACAGTGTTTGTCCTCATAAAGTTGTATGACAAACGAGGAAGTAGGAAGAAAAAAACGAACCTACGCGGAATGCCTCTGTTCTTGGAAGGTGAACATATCCTGTTTTTGTCAGCGAAGAGAAATCTTCCCAGAATATTGCTGAGGTTTCACGGGAACCCAAACCATTTTCTTTCAACCTGAATCAATGAATTTTAATCTTCCAGTGATTTACGGCTGCTGCAACAATATCTGCTCGAACAACAAGCACAGCAATAACTACCGCTACCACGATGCTCCTACTACAGCTACCATTACTGTTCCTACTACTTCTACTATTACAACTTCTAGTACTACTACAGCACCTACTAATTCTACAACTACTTCTAGTCTCACTACAGTAAAAACTATTACTGCTACTACCAGAACTATTTGTCACTACTGTTAGTGATGAATACCTCAAAATGAACAAATAGAATGTAGTCAAGGGAAACCTCATCTCTTCGTCACCCATATAATCGAATTTACATACTAATTAATCCACTGTAAGTTATGTATCGACAAAGTTTTACGTTGACAACTTTAATCAACCTCTGAAATAGTTATGAGGGCGATAGGAAAAGCCTCTAGGTCATTCGAGCGACCTTTATACAACGGAAGGTCATGTGATAAATGGTCCCTTAAACAGTGACTTTTTTTTTCTCTTTTTTGTTACATGTTTTCAAACTCATTCCCTCTGTTGTTGCTCACTGTAGCTTCCTAGAATCGGAACAAGGGCGAACCGACGACCTTGGCGCGTTAGCGTTTCTGACCGAGACGCATCCGTGGCCCGCCTGGGGTGGAGCGCGTAGGTTCGAATCCTGGTTGAGGCTGTCGGCCCATATATAGAGAGGATGCTACAGCAGTATCGCAACTCAGTAATTGTCGTTCCCTTCAGGTCGCCTCTCAAGCGTAATCTGAGTAAAAATTACCCGAGGCGTAGCCTGACGACCGAGGAACCACTGGAGCGAGGCTCGAATAGATGAGGCTCTGCTGTCAGCAGGATTTGCTATGTATATCCCTACAAAACGGGGTGCCATAAATCAACCCCGACGCTCCATCCTGAGAAGACATTCTTCCTTAATAACTAGGGGGTCCACCCGTGTGCCTTGAGGCTTTTATGACCAGGGTTATATTTACCTGCGGAAGGGTACACGCTAATGCCGGTTTGTGTAAAAAAAAAAAGATCGGATTACGATGGTTTGCATAATAGCTTTAAACTAACTGGATTTACCTTAGTCTGCTTTTGATATCGACTTACCTCCGTTCCCTGAGGATACGCTTACGTGAGTTTACATGCTACTTTGAACTTATTTGAGTTTAAGTATGGTACAGAACTTACACGGGTTTACTTGTAAACTTACTTGAGCTTACTTAAGATACTGAATTTTCACATGTTACTGAACATTCATAGTTTACATGTGACACTGAATTTACATCAGTTTACACATTATGTTGAACTTACCTGCGTTTACATGAGATACCGAACTTCTCTCTGAGTTTACCTACGATAATGAACTTCTGTGAGTTTATACAGAGCATCGCACATACGTATGCTCATCTGAATTCGCTTACGATAATCTAAACTAGTACCTGAGCCGTCTGGAACCGTCCTCGATAAATCATGACGTAGGAATTCGAGGGATTCGAGTCCGTGGCCGTCCTTGGTGGGGCGACGGGCCACCTACTCATGTTGAACACCATCTTCACTACCTGCAACACACAGATAGACTATTCAAACTCCACCTTGATGCCTAGCAACGCATTGTATATCTCCGTACCTTCACAACCTACAACACATCCAGTCCTGTTGGTAGTTCCACTCTCAACATGTGCAATGTGGTCTTCATATACTCATTACAACATTTGCAGCATAACGCATCGCTTCACTGTACACAACGCATAGAACAGTAACTTTTCCAACTGCAACACGTACCCAGTCAGCTCAAAGGCTTGCAACATACGCAACATTATTCCTCACACTAATGCAACACTATAGTTTCACCAAGTGCAATACAAGTTATATCAACTTAACCTTTAAAGCATGTAGAAAATTACCTCTTCATAAACGTGCAACGCTATGCTCATCATCTGTGACACAAAGAACTCTACATTCATTTCCTGAAACATATTGAACACTACAAGCATCTCTAAAACACGTAAGAAACACTATGTTCATCACCTGAAACTACCCGCAACACATATGACTCAGCAACCGCCATGACCACACTCAGCACTATCATTCGCAATCATTTTTGCAGTTTGCAACATCCCTTGAAGAATAATGTGATATTAACTTTACGGCCCGTAAAACACGCAAACGTATGTCAACTACATGTAACACTACAGTGACCGTGAATAATTCACACATGACCAATTTCAACACCAGTGTTGCGTGTAACACTACGTAATTTTCATTACAGTCAATGCATATATCTTTGCTATCACGACGTGCAAAGGTACGATTGTATCTCCAACACTCGTAACACAATTAATGCCAACTTCAACATCTGCAGACACATGTAACAATAGCTTGGACTTTATGTACCATCATCTTCACCTCCAAAAAGCATATTACACTTAATTTCACCACCTCTAGTGCTTACAGAATTATTTTCTTTACTAGAAAGACATACCTTATAAAATTGGCCTTATAAAATACTATATAAAAAACTACATTTGTTACGGCATAGATCTTGCATCACATGTAGTACTTTCCCCACCTACAATGAATAAGAAACTCATCTCATAAATGCAACCTAAGTAACGCAAACTTTTCGACATGATAATCTCCACCTGTAAGGTACTGAAAACTTTCTTGATCACCAGTAACAGGTACAACAATATCATCTGAATACATAACATATATACAACTACCTTCATCGCAAAGAATATGTAAGACAATATAACATACAACACATACGCAATACTTTATGTACTATCTCTAAATATGCAACACTATAATATTTGCCCCGTGCTAGTTTTATCCCTCCACGTTCATAACACTATACTCTGCAACATGCGATACACTAACGTCACAACTTTGCACAAAATGTAGTGTTGTTCTCCTGAATCTGGGACTAGTTGAGAGAAGAAAAAGAAAAAAAAAATAATCTGAATAGCTGCTTTGGTCTTTCAACAGAGAGGTTTCCTATTTACATTGTTTGTTTGTCCTAATTTGCTTTAGAATGTTGGACATATAACTGTCCGTACATTGAAAGTAAATCCCTGATAGAATTAAATGTTTGCCTTTCATCCCAGCGGCGCGCTAGCCTTACTGTATTCTCTTTTATTGTTTCCGTTTCATTTATTTTTACCAAAATATTTGTTGACTTTCGTTCCCTAGCATGACCTAGAATCCTACATAATAGAATTGCTCTCGTCGAAGTTGAGCACATGTGTGCAATGCGTGCACAGAATCACACATAGAAAAGAATTGCATTCTAACCGAATCGCTTATCTGAAGCAGTTCACTTCTTCCTCTCTCGCTGCTGAAGATACGTATCTGTTATCTTCATATCATCGTCTAACCCCCGACCAAGAAAGACATGAAAAGTCGTAGATATCCATCAGTTGGCACTCCTTTCAAAAGTAACTTATAAGTATGATACTGACAAGTCTTAAGTCTCGGGGCGCTCACTGGGAAGTCTTCTTTTTTTTTTCTAACAAGTTCACTAATCTATGTTCAAGTTTCGAGTGGCCACACTAAAAGCCCGTCTTTCTTTATCTCTTTTTCTTCTACGCATACAAACCCCACCTTGGAAACAACTGCAAAAAAAGAGAACAGCACCTTTCACCTTCTCGCGTTATAATATGGCTAGGCTTACTAAGCTTCGTGCGTCCTTGGCAGAGTATTGAACTGCTAGACAACCCAAATACTTCGGAGACAAAGATCTGTTTGAACGACCTTAGGGAAAAAAAGAAAACGTGCAGTTGCTGTCAGTACCTCGTTCAGTCACAGTCTGGGAGCAACTGATGTGACGCGCCTGAGAGAGTGTTTCCTTAAATGTTTGCCAGAACAAAAATAACTGGTCACAGCTTACAATTTATAGTTATATAATTGTATATGATGTATAGTTACATACAGTTGCGTATGATATAAAGTTATATGGTTATACATAACTGCAAAGTCGCTTCTACAATAGACTTGCCTTTAGCCTTAGGTTTAATCTTCGCTTGTACTTCAGGAGGATTAAGACTAAATCGAGAGTAATGGTTGGCCCATTATAGGAAAGGGGTAGGAATGAAAGTGTTAAGAATAACCAGGTGCAACAGTGTAGAGGGGAAACTGGTGGTTAGATGTGGGCGGCGGGAAATGTTGGCCAGGATTTGCGTGTCGGGTCGTATGGTAAAGCCATTAGAGAAAGGCGCCGCTCTGTCCAGCAGTTTAACGTAGTTCGCAAGGAATGGCGCGCCGCGCTTCCCCACCTCGACCGAGAGCCGACGGGGGCATATAATTCGTGCTCGTCTGCGTAAATGAAGAAGAACACGATATCAAGGCTCTACGGGCTACATCATTATGCTATCTTTTTATTTTTCCTTCTGTGTTCTATAGCCAGGAGTTCCTGGAACGGAAATGGGTATAGGGACGTAGACTTAGTGCCTTCGTGGGAACAAAAAGACCGCAGCGTTGCTTAAAGCATCAACAAATAGAAATCATCTCCACTGTTCCTGAGGGTATTTTCACCGCATCTTCCGTCTCATTTACATATCATCGTTGGTAATGAGACTATATATGCTCTTGCGTGCATGTGTAATATACCAGTACCGCACGACTGTGAGGTCAAATGTACAATCGCGACTTAACGTGGGATGAGGAGTTTACTATTCATAAATAGTCTCGTCTTCGAGGTTCATTATCACGTTTTCTATTAGTACTCTCTTTATGTTACTTCTGGTGATAACTAATGTACGGCTCTTTCAATCCATTCCTTCCTAGAAATGTTTAGTACCGAGATCATAATTGAGAATGTTGATGAAAGTTATGATGTTTGCGCTCGTATGATAAATGGCGACATTGGATTCTTTTTATTCATGAGCGAAACATCGATTGCTGGCGATGATTAGACGTTCAGATACTTGCAGCCAAGTCCTATCTATAACAGCAAGTCATTTAATTAAAGCTTAGCGCTGCTGATGATTTGATGATATGAATTTAATGACGACAAGTTGAAAGTTTGAGGTTAACCAGTGACGGATCATTTTAGGCTTTAGATCAGTTAAGTACTACATTTCGAGATGGATAAATGTGCCCTGATCCACGAAATGCGACATCAAATGAGTAGTAAATTACTCTATAGATCATTTAGTGCCATCTTTCTTGACTAAGAGGAGAAGGCGTTCGCTTCCTTCGCTGTAAGGCAAACATGGATAGTAAATAAACAATTGCCATAAGTCTTAAAAGGCTGAGTGAAATTTCGGATCCATCCCTCGCCCACAGACTAGTGTTGGAGCCTATCTACTTCACCTATCTACCTACCCAAAAAGAAAAAGAAAGAACAAACTCTTACCTGTTGCTTAAAGATTTTGGTCGCTAGCGTGTAGAGGATAGGGTTGAGCGCTGAGTTGACAGGAAGCACGAAGACAGCAAGCCAGGCGTACAGAGTCCTGTCAATCACCACGCCTGTCCACAGATCCGAAGACACATAGAAACAGGGGGGACGGATCGAGCCGCGAAAGGGCCTGGGTGAGAGCCTTATACAGTCCACTGACAACAACTTTTGATAATTTTTTTGTCGGTCTGGACGTGATTTTTTTTAAGATTAGACATCTTTATCCAGACTATAATTCCTGTTTCTCTTACAGTATCTATCTACCTATCTATTTCTCTCTCTCTCTCTCTCTCTCTCTCTCTCTCTCTCTCTCTCTCTC
>JAYMFT010296712.1:0-10296 GCA_038088735.1 Panulirus argus | reverse complement strand
TCTCTCTCTCTCTCTCTCTCTCTCTCTCTCTCTCTCTCTCTCTCTCTCTCTCCCTCCCTCCCTCCCTCCCTCCCCATCTCCCACCGACCTCCCTACCTCCCCCTGCAGTAGTGGCCTAGGTCGGGCGGGCCAGAGGGTAAAAGCCTCCAGCCCTGTGTATATATTAAAGGGCCTGCAGCTTATTCAAACAGCAAACCTAATACTGTTGGCGTCACGAGGTCGTCGTTGTAATAACCGTCTGGCGTCGCCGCCGCCGGGGGTCAGAGGTCACTGGAGACGATGAATTGGCGAGGATCGTTGTGGTATGTCGAATGCCTGGGTTCGAGTCTGCGACTGACGGTATTTGCGTCTCTGTATTTGGGGAAAAAAAAAATAGTTTAAAGACATTTCAAAATTATCTAACTGATCTTTCCTACCTATTCCACACTAGGGTAAGTGTTTCTGACCTCCTGTTCGGTCACATGCAGCTTATACTCTCTTTGTATTCCCAGTGCATTTGCTTTTTCAACAGTGTCTCACGAAAGAGAATGGGTAATAGATGTATTTCTTCTTTGGATTAATTGTAAGACTGTTGCGCAAAGACTTTAGTTCGACACAAGTACACTGATGAAAAAAAAAAAAACCTAATGAGGCAAGCTATCACCGAGATAAATCACCCACTGAGACAAGCTACCACTCTGAAAGATCCGGAAATAAAACAAGTCACTACTGAGAGAGGAAGACCCCAACCCTGGAACGAGACAGTAAATGAAACAGTGTCGTTAACATGGAACAGAGTCGTTAACCTCTCCCCCAAAATAACAGGAACGAGACAGTAAATGAAACAGCCTCGTTAACCCCTCCCCCAAAACAGATATAACGAGACAGTTAATGAAACAACCTCGTTAATCCCTCCCCAAAATAACAAGAACGAGACAGTAAATGAAACAACCTCGTTAACCATTTCCCCTAAGATAACTAGAAAGAGACAGTAAATGAAACAGTGTCGCTGACAATTAATGAAACTGCCTCGTTAACCCTTCCTCTAAGATAACTAGAAGGAGACGGTAAATGAAACAGCTTCGCTAACCCCTGAAATAGCTAGAACGAGATAATGAATGAAACAGTCTCATCAACCCCTCCCTCAAAAAAAATGATTAAGCTGTCTGTACTCGAGCCTCCTTAAGCAGCGCAATTTCAGTTCTTCTTCAAGTGGGGCTTGATAAGCCTCTCTCATTCATACAACCAACGGAGCTTTAAACTGGATTAAGCACCGCGGATACAGACCCCCCAACATTCATGCTTAAAAGCTAACGTCAGGCTGCATTTGAAGCTGCTAATAATCCGAATGTGAGGTCATTCAGGGCAACTGGTAGTTGTAATTAGGCCGTTCGAGATTAAGACGAGAGCCCACGCCAGTGGATGTAAGCAAAGGGTTGTCTAGTGGAAGCAGTGGCAGTGGCGAAATGGCTGGAGGAAAGAGGAAGTCTGCGTGAGAGAAGAACGCAGAAGAAGGCCGTCTAAGTGGGATGAATGGGGACAATACACTTCTGATTGTTAGAGATATGAGAGAGATATGCGAGAGGAGAGAGAGAGAGACAGGGGCCAAGTGAGGATTTTACCCTCTGAGGCTCTCTCAGTCATCTTGTTCTTGACGCTGCCTCGCTAATGCGGGAAATGGCGAATATGTATAAAGATATGTAGAATCATAAACTGTTGTTGCTTCTGGTGGTGGTGGTGGCCTGAAATCACGTCTTGGGCGACGCGGGGCAAAAGTTGGAGCAACTTACCCCGGGCGGAGAAAGGTTGGCCCTAAGAATATTGCTGAAGCCGAGTTATTCCTTCACTTTTGGGGTGAGAGAGGCGAGGATGGAAACCATAGGAGCCAAGGTTATACAGTCTGCCCCTATTCATCCTTGTTGTGTTTTCTCATAAAGGGGCGGAAATAATGTCGGCAGATAGGGGAGGAAATTGTTCCTTTGTACTTTTATGTTTTCCCCATAAGGATGCGATGAGGCCCTGTGTAGCCATCTTTCCCCTCCGTGAAATGGTAGTAGTCTCCTGGACTTTATACTGTCTCGTTTCTTTACATTCTTGCTCTCGAGGTCTCGCAGAGAGGCTGGGCAGGTGGCACCATTCCTCTTCCTTTCTCGCACATTAGAATTTTCTTCTCTCCCCCTTAGAGACAAAGCAGCTTCATAGAGGAAGAGTTCACCAACACTTAGGACCCATGTCCCCTTCACAGAACTGGATTTTCATTCTACCGTCTACACATACATGCTTTCCCTAAGTCGAGCCTCACGGAATGTCATGTCACGGGGTGATGTCATGTCACAGGGGGTGATAAGGCTCCTCAGAAGGTCAGGTCACAGGGGACAGCGAAGCAACGCGGAAGGTCAGGTCACAGGGGAGTGCCAGGCTCCACAAAATTTCAACTCGCATTACCTGCGAGCACATCAGGAGCTCCCGCGGGATGCTGGCGACGCACTGAGCACCTCCTCCTCCTCCTCCTCCTCCTCCTGCAGGAGGGGACTGAGCCAACGTCGTCAACAATGTATGCAAATGTCCATTGTGCATATTTCTTTTACTCCCTGGACATAATGACAACACGCTGCCCATGGGCCGCAGCCTCTCTCTTCCTTCCTTATTACTTAACATATATTTCGCTGGTGGTTAACACCGGGGAGATTCTCTGAGACCAAGAGAGACTCTAGTGTAACATGTGCCTTGTAAGGAGAGATAATATTCACTAAAGGCACTCACTTTATACTCACACGTGAGCCACACACATTCAAGTCACACCTTCGGAACAAACACTCACCGCTTACACTCAAGGTTCGCCCTCAGTGTTCATGCTGAAGGTATACGGTTATAGGGCATCTGTCTAGTGTAGTTTAGACCTGGCGTGTCGTGAGACTTGGAGAGGACAGAAGACAAAGCCGCTCGAAAATCTTTTGTTTAAAGACGTTGTTGTTGACAGAGTGAGGGTAACACCTTGATCTTTTTTGCCATTGTTTGCCAGGTTTTTTGCCGTGTCTTCAGCTATTATCATTTTTTTTTTCTTAAGTCATGTGGCAAAGGCTCATCAAGGTTAAGGATCATTACGGCGAAGTGCCAGGAGGTCATTACCACGCCAAGACTGGCTATTAACCACTTTGATTGCTCTTCATAATCATTTCAGCACCCCCCCCCCCCATCAAACGTCTTCCCACACGGTGTTAGAATTTCAAGAAATAAATAACGCAATATTTGACGAATTAAAACCTACAGTAGAAATGTTGACTTAGCGTAGATGAAGTTAGCTGAAGAAGCAATTCGTGTTTAACGATGAAATGAAATCTAAATTTCCATGACCTAAAGAATAAACAAAGAAACTATATAGAGAATATGTACTACTCGCTCTCAGACCTGGTCGCTTGGCCATGCGAAGCCCCGCGAGGTACTGACTGACTAACCAATCAAGTTCCCCTGAAATCCATGCCTTTGATGTCCAATGGCGGAGCCCAGGTAGGGTGTGGCGTATATGGTCCGTGGGACATGTCAGGAGTCTGTTCAACCGTTCCATTTAAACCGCGAGTCCTCCTTGGAATAAGGAGAAGAAGAGAAGGAATATATGTAGAATGAAATGAATCGACGGCCGTGAACTCTGATGGTTGGATATGGAGAGAGAGAGAAAGTGGGAGAGGAAGAGAGAGAGACAGAAAGAGGGAGAGGAAGAGAGAGAAAGAGAGAGAGATCCACTTATTATAAGTAAGGTGTTGATGACGACACATTACACATTAACACACTAGAGGCAATTAACTTTGATTAACTTTTTACCCCTTCTGCTTCAGTCGCAGTTAGAAGCAACCAGGTCTCACGAGTACTTCCCAACAATTCTTTCAACGAAGAAAAAAGAAAGAAGAAGAAATATCAAGCTTCTGGGAAATAAAGAAAGAAAGAAAGAAGGGGAAGGACGGAAGGAAGAGTCTGAATAGGGGATCCGGAATTAGATTCTTATGGCGGGGTCCCTCGAGCAGTACCGAGTGTAATGCCAACTTAGATTAGGCACCCAGGGACGTGTCCCGAAGATTGGATTCGGTTTGGTCTCGTTGCCCCGACGCCAGCCAGAGCGGAGATGCGCTACTGTCGCAACTCTTGGGGGAGGAGAGAGAGAGAGAGAGAGAGAGGGAGAGAGAGAGAGAGAGAGAGAGAGAGAGAGGAGTACTTAAACGAGGAGGACGCGTTCCTCAGAGGCAGGGGGCTTAGCGCGCAGCTCTCGCAGTAGGAGAATATACACAGAGTTAGGAAGAGAGAGTGAGTCGTGTGCGTTACAGTGTGGTCTGCTGCCTCCCTGAGAGAGAGTGAAAGAGAATGAGAGAGAGAAAGAGAGCAGAACGAAGTAGTATACCGGGGATACAATCAGCTGAAATAGAATGAATAATCCAATTAAACACGCAGG
Source organism: Panulirus argus (assembly GCA_038088735.1). Classification (NCBI taxonomy): domain Eukaryota; kingdom Metazoa; phylum Arthropoda; class Malacostraca; order Decapoda; family Palinuridae; genus Panulirus; species Panulirus argus. The sequence goes on along the minus strand of JAYMFT010296712.1, from coordinate 5,876 downwards.
AACTCCACTGCGGAGAGCAAACACAAGGGGTCCCTCGCAGCGAAACCACCTCCTGGCGCACATTTTTCTTGACGCATCAAACACACGTGAACAAACGATTACGACTCGCCAAACAAGCTCGGTCTGGAATCTTGCCTGGAAATGTTCAATTATAAATGATTTGCGACAGTCCCTTGTTTCCGCCTCTCGATACTAGTTTGCCGTCGGCTTGCAGGTGTTTGGGATCCCTCGAAATTCTCCTTTACTTAAATACGAACGTTGTTGGACCCAATCCAATCAAAAACTTTCTCGAGGGGTACCACATCAAAACAACGTCCAATCAGACGGAGGTGATAAAGGTGAAAAAAATGCTGTAATTGTGTGCAATATTTAGTAAAGGAGCAATCCCTAAGTATCAGAGGGCACAAACCTTATCACCTTGTTAATGATGATAAGAAACCGTAAGATACCAAAGATTTTGGATGTACCTTCGAAAAGCAAACACACACATACACACACACACACACACACACACGCGTTTACACTTATTGTTACTTCCAGCAAAATGCGACTTGGGGGAACAGCTTATCAACTCCCACGTCGCAGTGTCAACACAGATTATTTACAAGCGTGATTCCCGCCAGTTTCTTCGGAATGTTTACTCTGCTATTAAAACTAGTTTCGTATTAAATAAGGTAAACTCCAAGTATGAATTAAGGTCTCTGAGACGTAAAACGTAGGGTCAGGTTCACCAAATTTTTTCGGTAGGGTGCTGAAGCGCTCATCACTCTGCATGCATCTATATCCGCAGTTGCATGTTCCTACATCAAATAGTGACTGAGAACCGGACTCGGGTGTAAAACTCAACCAAGATGTAGGCACGCAGTTCTGATATCATTTGATCACAGTGATAGTAACCACAGGACATATTTATGTATTGATCATAAACTGTATAAAATTATGCAAGATTAAGCAATCTCTCCCTCTAAATGAAACCTTACTTTAGCAACGCTGCAAGCACTATTCCAGTCAGTGTGGTAATGTGGTGGTCCTCTTTAGTTATATGTTGAAACAAGGCACACTTTTCTTGACCACTCCCAACTCTATATTCATGCTGGTTAACATTGGTGTTTAACTCATGTAATGCATTTCACAATCTGTACATGTAATAATCTTGTACACATCCAGGCATGTCCCAAGGGCTGTTCTTTAACAGACTGGTTTTTATGGCATGGTAGTACGAAAAGGCAATTTTGACATCTTTTTTTATACCTGGCGAAGGTCAGGAAGGACACGTGACCTCTTTAGGTCACGGCTTAGCTGATAAACTCGTACATGTTGACCTTCATATAAATGCCTAGACTGATGTTGAGATTATTGTGAAAGCTGAGATAAAAAGGCCAGATACTATGATACTTCTGTCTACAGCTTAATGACAATTTTCTCTTGTACCATTTTGTTCCGAAGTGGTAACGTCGTGCTCAAGGGTCGTACCGTCGTGCTCAGGGGTCGTGCCGTCGTGCTCGCAGGTCGTGTTGTCGTGCTCAAGGGGTAAAGAAAGGAAGAGAAATCAAATCACTCGTTTCTAATCCTTTGTGAACTCTCTGGCTCTTGGGCATGGACGGTGACACAGGGTATTGTCAGAATATATCGTACAAACCTACTGAAATATTGCTCGCTATCAGAGCGTCAAGTTTTCTAAGTGATTCTGGGACAAGATGTACCTTGGAAGTACTTGTGTCAACAATAATTTTCGTGGTGAGAAAATTGCACTCCTTCCGTACTTCCTTCGTTGCTCTGGAAAAGTGTCGAATTTCCCGAAAACGCTTGGTAATTCATTCGCTGCCATTTGTTATCTAGCGAACTTTTTAAGAATTCATCACTCGCATGTTTGTCTCCTGGTCCGAATTTCAGGAATAGCTTTATGTTTACGATCTTTTATTCTGTTTTCTTTTGTTTGTTTGTGTGTGTGTGTGTGTGTGTGTTTGTGGGTGTGAGTGTGTGTGTGTGTGTGTGTGTGTGTGTGTGTGTGTGTGTGTGGATTATGAAAAACGTAGCTTTTTCTTTTCGTAAATTACGTAAGACTTAGCCTTACGGAGTTTCATTAAGTCTATTCAGACAAGGATCCCAGGGGGACAGTGAACAAAAGTCTTATGGCAATATTTTGTACCCTAGGAGATGAGAGAGAGAGAGAGGGAGAGAGAGAGAGAGAGGGGAGGGGGGGACGGGAGGCAGGCGCCAACAAAGACAGCCAGACGGGACAGAGTGTCAACAGAGGTCTCTCCAACTAAGCTCATTAGAGTTGCCCGACTTACCCATGCACAAGAAGCTACCACCCCCACCACCACCACCACCACCACCACACCCACCACCGCCACTACAAACTCCCCTTCAAGGAGAGAAGCCATGAAGACACTGGACAAGATACTTGGACTGCCAGTGGACACAGTGGCATATGTGATGCTCTACAGTAGCAGCAGCTGTAGACACAACACGTGGGTTACATTTCCAATACTTCTTCTGTCATCTTTTAAAGTCAACACGGTGTTTACCGGGTCCCCACACACGGCTCGTTATCTCGCCAGCACTTATCATGATAAATTAAGCGGTTCTGAACAACCACAATTAGTGGTTGTAGTCGTCCACGAATAAACACACTTGTATTGTGATTCATATTACATATCAAGGACGAATATATATATATATATATATATATATATATATATATATATATATATATATATATATATGTATGTATGCAGATATTACCTTCTGTGAGGCTGTATCATCGGTAATGGACGGAAAGGAGTAATCTCTCGTCCAGGACGGATCTCAATCCGAAAGGAATCCATAATATCTGTTTCCCGCAAACCTCGGGAGCTGGAAGGATCCCCCATGAATATAAATGGAGAGAGAGAGAGAGAGAGAAAAAAAAAAAGGAGGGACAATTCCCTATGGAATAACAGGAACCATGTTGTGAGTGAAACGCCAGCAGTTAACTCCACATTGCAAGAAGCATTTTCTGGCCAACTCTAGAATTCCAGCGACGGGGGAAATCTGTACAAGGCGTCTGGCTGGACTTGGGGAAAAAACTTCGACTTCTGTACGATGAATCTCGAGAGCGTGAAGAATTCGGAACAGCCCTGGAAACGAAGGATGAAAAGCCTCGAATGAGTTTACTCACGGGAGAATAAGTTGCATTAGTTAAAGGCTTATTTTATGAAGGGATGTTGTTGTATTCTATGCTGAGTGTGGGTATAAGTGAGGGTTGTTGAGTCTGTTAGTGTTTAATGGAAGGTCCATCTCGTGTTTGAGATGTAAGATGAGATATAGGTTGAGATAGGAATAGAGAGGCGGACAAACGGACAGATGGACAAAGGGATTGATATGTTGGTCGATTGTGTGATAGATTGATAAGTACATAGCTGAACTGATAGACAAATGATAGATAGATAGATAGATAGATAGGTAAGTAGGTGGGTAGGTAGAGAGAGAAAGAGAAAGAGAGAGAGAGACAGACAGACGCACGAAGAATGAGCCACTAAGCAAACACATTACCTACAATTGACCCAGGGCGTTCCTTTTCCTCTTCTTATTTACCGTGTATCACCCGTGGGAGCGATACCTCCTGCCCCTGTTTGCTCCCAGCTGATATGTCCTCCCAGGTCAACACGGAACCCAACCCTAAAAAGCATCTGGGTTTTATGTATACGCTAGCCAGACATTCCAGGCAACCACATCCCTCTGATGTTCAAAGAATGGTAGCCTCGTTGATTATTTTCCCTTTCGATTATGGAAAAGTTTTTGTTTTGTTTTTCCAGTTTATCTCTAGCAACTCCTGGATCCAGATTAATTCTCCCTACCTCCTTGATTATCCTCAGGGAAGCAAAGAACCTCTCGTATCAGGGCCGCTGTCCCTAAGTTTTAAAAAGTCCTGGAATAGAGGACGCGAGAGAAGGGGGGTCTGGTCTGTAGGTGGTCTCTTAAGGGTGATTGTGATAGGAAAGAAAGTGACCTACCGTGAAACTAACGAGTCTTTAATAATCCAACATGAATTCGTATTCAAAGTGCCCACCATCAGACAGGAAAATAATATATTCCTCCCCTGGAAAATAGATTTGGCTCAAACGGGAGCCTTAAATAGATCAAACGTGAGAGGAATTAAAAAGCCCACAAAGGAGGTAAGAAAAATGTAAACAAAACAGTAAAAAACATTTGATAGAATACAACAGAAAATTAATAGGAAGCAAAAAGGACATTGAAAAATGGTTTTATAAATACCAACATAAAATAAAAGGGAACTGAACAGATCCAAGAAGATAGTGAAGAAAAAAAAGTGACAAGATTTTGACACGAATTATTTTTTTTCCTCTTTTGTTTATACAGTTCGTTTAAATACAATACCTACAATGTTTTTTTCAACAGCGTATGTACTTCAAAGCGTATCAATTCAAGCAACTAATAAGGATATTATGAGGAAACACCGAATCAATGCCTTGAAACCGACTATGTTGTCATTAGAATATAAGAGGGTGATAGTTCGAACCGTGCCGGACCGTGTTTCACTCCCTAGAAATGAATCATTTCTTGGTGATTCGATCATGAGAGTGAGTTCGAACAGTGTCGAACAGCATTCGTTTCAGCGATTCTAATCTATTCCGGCCAGAGTCAGGAAATAGTTAAATGCATTCACTCCATTTTTGACATCTCAGTTCAGCTGATATCAGTGATAGATACGGATGAATTATGATATGATCAAGGAAAATATTGCCAGGCAACTGCTGGGGTCAAAAGGTAAGGAAATTGGTTTGTTTTGAATGATTTGCTGATACATCATGGTTTCTTTGCGTGAATATTGCTTTAACTAAATGAACCATTGTTAATTTCTAAGAGTTCTTCTATGCTCGAATTATCCTTACTTAAAGATGGGCACGACATTTACCATTTTCTGTTACCCTTGGCACTGCAGTCACCTCCACCTACATCCCATTGAACGCTGTTTCGGACGCATCTGCACACTTCTCCAGCACCTGTGGACAAACTCCATCATCAGGACCTTGAGTCGTACAGGGGGTCAGGGTCCTTCACTGGTCTTTAGTAGGGAATTCGGTGCTTTCTAAGACTCCATCCCCATCTCATCTCAGACAACTACGCGCAGCACGGAACGAGCTCCTGTGAGAACTACGAGCAGGATGAAAGGGACGCCAGAGAACTACTAGCAGGATGCAAGGAACCTAAGAAAGCCACAAGTCGGACCAAACGAGCATCGAGAAACGCCACAGCTGGCAATTGAGTTCGTGTATATAAAACGTCTCGAAAAGTATCGAAGCCAGGTTCAGGGGTCGTGGCGGAAGAATATAATTGTTGTTGTTTTGTCCGAGTCGAAGAAGAGGGAAGTGGAGAGGCCATTAACAAAACGACTACAAGCGACATCATGCGATCATCTAAGAACGAAACAAATGGCAATTGGCTTCGTTTACATGAGACGTCTGCCTCGGGACGTATCGAAACAGGGTGGTTCAGGGTCGTGGGGCAAGGGTGGTGAAGGGGGCTGGTAGGGGAAAAGAGTAAGGTTTTGCGCTCGAATGGTGAGGTGAGATTAAACAAAATATCAGTGAGGTGAGCAGTGGGTGTAAAGGGACGGGGAAGGTAAGCCTGCGGAACGCCGTAAGTGCTCTGCTTCACAGGTGGTAAATGCGTTTGGGAGTTGCGTCTCTTGAGGAGTGGGGCAGGGCTGCGGCGAAGCGGAGGTGGTGTGTGGCTTCATGTATTTCCACTTTAGCTTTCAGTCAAATGTTTTCTCCTCTGCTTTTTGCTTCCAATTTATTTTGCTCTCTCTCTCTCTCTCTCTCTCTCTCTCTCTCTCTCTCTCTCTCTCTCTCTGTTTTTTTTATATA